>JAMKCH010050558.1:0-10391 GCA_023653785.1 Ophioderma brevispina
ACAATACCATTCAAAGAGACACCTGTTGACAGACGTGTATCCGGGTGCAAGTTTTAGGAGGACATGCCATACCATACGCCGTAAATACAATGACGCTCATGCTGAATTGGCTTGATTTCTGTATGTCTGGGAGTCGCTTATCCACATTTCAATGGGAACAATTTTGTAAATGACCAGCTCTTAACCACATGCTTGGGTTCTTTTTGGATGACCAATATGGCATTCAGTGCTTCAATTTCGAGCCCAGGTTTCCAATCATTGTAGAGAGATCAGTGTTTTCATCGTGGAATATCAACAGATAATGAACGCCCTTAGTACCTCTAACATAGAAGACAACTTGAAGTAGGTTTATTACCAAGTGAGTATGTATTTAATTAATTTGAATTGTTAATGATGGAATACAATAGTAGCAAAGCGTAAAATGCAATTTTCCTCTTTTTTTTTCTATAAAACAGGAAATTCACTCAATCCCGCATATCGAGGAAGTAAAGCGGAAAAAGAAAATGTGGATATATTACGTGAGAAGGGATTGAAACAAGGCTTGACTCAGCGACATTGTTACCGTATTGATGTTTACTGAGTTTATCCTCATATCGCTAATCCAATAAAGTAGGTTATAATGTTAGTACGTAGTACACTCGACGCTTCCAAGTGGCTGTTGAAGCAGAACCTGCCTCTTGTCACACCAATCATTACACGTCTTGTGAATGCATCTATGTCTTCAGGTGTCTTCCTGTGAACGTAAAATGCTATTGTTACGCCCTCCTCCAAAAAATCTCTCTGACCCAAATTGTTAAGAAACTACAGGCCCATGTCTAACATCCAGTTTGTTGCCAAAGTGATTGAGAGTACTGTGGCATCCAGGTTTAAAGACTATTGTCCAACCATGGGCTTCATGAAGCCCTTCAATTGCCTGACCGCGAGGCACAGCCACAGAAAAGAAAGTGCCCTGCTTAATGTTAAAGGAGACCTGCTGCATGAGCTGATAACAACCAAGTGGATGCGTTTAGTAATGCGCGATTCTTACAGCAGCCATTTGAACCATTGACCACAATGACTCTCATCACAGACTTCATACTTACTTGCCGTTCGGCCCCACCACTTGACTGGTTTAATCTTACATGTCAGACCGTCATAGTCGTGTCAACATTGATATCTATTCTCTGCGAGTGTCCTTCTTGACGGCGGCTTGCCTCAGGGTTATATTATGGGACATTCTCTTTCACATTATATTCTCCTGTTGGTAATATCTCGTAGGCACAATCTAATTTCCACATCTATGCGGATGACACTCAAATTTAACCACCTAGAACCCTAGCAAACCAAACGATCATATCACCGCCATCAAGAAGCTTGAGAATTGTTATCATGCTATTCAAAAATGGATGAAATCAAATAAGTTAAAACTGAACATGGATTAAAATGAGTTCTGGTTGTGGGCTCACCAGCACAACATAAGATTCAAACCTAGTCTGGAACTTAAGGTTGAGACAGTCGTCATAAAACCAGTCGACACGTGCGGTAATCTTGGTGTTATCATGTGATAGCAATGGCTCCATTACTGGTCAGGTTAGGGCTTTATGCCGTACTCTAAATTACCAACTAAGGAATATTGCTCGCATAAGAAGGGATCTTGATGAAGATTCAGGTCATAATGTAAGGGCATTACATCACATCACGCCTGGACTATGGCAAACTCGCTGCTTTTTGGTATCACAGGGACGCTCAGATGAAAACAACTTCAGCGTATTCAGAATAGGCTGCCACGTCTGGTCGGTGGCGCCAAAAAGGCGTGCGTGAGCACATAACTCCCTACCTGGCCAGGGCTTCATTGGCTTCCTGTTGAAAAATATCCATTCAAAATTACTTGTTTTCATTGACTCTTGCATAATGGGTTGCTCCAGAGTATCTGTTACATGATATTGATTTGTATAACATTTCAGAAGACTCTCACAATAACTCCGTTCTTTTTTCTGATGTACTCGTTTACATGTTCCAAAAACCAACGAGTCATTGGGACAAAGCCTTCTCTGTGGCAGTGCCACGGCTTTGGAAAACACTCTCCCAATTTTGTAAGAGAAGCACCATCTCTCGTTGTTTTCAACAGAGGTTTTAAAAACATTACTGTTCTCTTAATGGTCGATGTCAGTCATATATTTCATTGCTTCTGTTGTCTTACTTTAATGCCTTTGTGCATTAGTTTGTACTGCGCATGAACTGTGTAAAGGCGCGCGTTATAAATAATTATGTATGTATGATGTATGTATCATTGAGGATTTTATTGACAAGTTGCTTTGGCAGAATTTGGGAAGGATGTTACTACAGTGATGACCGTTTGTTGCTAATTCTCTTTAGTAGTAGCATACCCGTATTTAGACCATGGGACGTGGGACCAAATAACCAACTGTATAACAAATTCTGTAGTCCCATCTGGGGGCTAAGGGAGGAAACCAAGTGTAAATTCATATAAATTATTTACACGATCACAGAACTGTCTGGTTCCAGCACATAAAACCGGGCCACTTTCTTAAACACAATATAAATGTCACCTAGACATTTCTTTGTACCACTATCAGAGACCAATGATATGTATACGACTTCAGCTACCATGAGCTAAAGATTATTACAATGGGCCGGGTTTGTTATAGCCAGGTGTTACCACCTCCACGATTCGGGTGAGTGACAAGTACCCGTCCTCTCTCACAATAACTAAACCGTGTTACATTATAATAGGTCGTTGACACTAAAATTTTCTTCTGAAAATGCCGTAAATTGAATAGAAATGAAGTTAAGCAATAAGTTTACGGTTTTGGTCTGCACAAAGTTGTTTAGGGTCAAAGCTTGCCCAGCAACCTTTCTCTATTGATGTTGTGTTCATGTTTCTTCCTTTTAATAAATGATGAAAAATATGGCCAAAAGTTAATTGAACACGCACTATAGAAGTCAATATTTATTTATCTGTGAATGAGGTTAAGTATTTGTCCTGAAAAGTACTCGTCTAAATTGGAGAGCGGAACAGCTGAAATCTCTTTCAGTGCGCGACAAACAGAACAATGTTCCTGCACTCCCAGATGAAAGGGATTTGAAGTTGTTTTCTACACCGCATAACCGGGCGGTGATTTTGAATATCTTTAACTCCCAGTGTTTGCTGAAGTCTATGGTGATCCACTAGTCACTGATATGGGGGAAATTAAATTGAAGTGACAATTTTATTCTTTTTCAGAAAATGTGCCAGTGTTATTTGTGGGAACAGACGATTAATGATTTAAATAATTAATGAATTACACTTGGTTTTCCCTAGCCCCCCCGATGGAGAATACAAACAACAGCATAGAAGGACATGTCCCATGGGCGTAGTGGGTACAAAATGTTTTAAGTTATTTGAATGTTTAAAACTGTAGCAATTTGGGGATAAAGATGCAGAACAATTTGATCATGGGTCATTGTCCCTTCGTTAAAAGTTTGGGGAGGAGGAGTGGAAAAGTCGTGCTTTCACAACTTCCACAATTTCACAGCTATGAGCCATGATAGGGTTTAGTAAATCCAAATTGCAGAATTAGCTAGTACTCTGCAGCTCTGTAAACATAGGCGTAAATCCCGGGGGGAATGGGGGGATATATGCCCCATTTTTGATGAGGGGGATGGACAATACGATCATCCCCCCAATGTTGATGCCGTTATTTTGTTGCAAAAAATAAAATAACATCAATTTTACATAATAGTTTAAATGGTAAATTTCGCGTCATTCGCGCGCAAATTTGTTCTAATGGCAATTACATTAACAATTTTAGCTCTAATGACAAATTTTTAGCGCGCTTCGCTCGAGAGCATGTGCTAATAACGCGGATCTTTCAGGCAAATCCCGTTTCATTCGTAAATTTTCATCACCCATCCCCCCAATGTCAAAAAGAAAGTGTTACGCCACTGTCTGTAAAATTTATTATCAATCAAATCAGCAATTAATTATGTAACGCCGCCATCCTACTTTGAGTCGATTTGTGAACTATCTCTGGAACATGCAAACACACAGATGTTCCCTTTGCTTCTCGTCAATGATCAGAAAGCATGGGCTATAAAGCTTGACTGGTTTTTGGAAACATTGATAAACCGCTGTGTAAATGATTTAGGGCCTCTATGCTGTACAATAAACCCGTATACCAGCATTACAGCACACATACGGCCAGTTCCGACCTTAAAAACACAATAAAGGTTGACTCAGGGATTTCCTGGTCTGGCGCCTAGTCACACATTTTTAACAAATGTGTTTTTTTTTGATATACCAAATGATTTGTCCACATTATACTAATAGTGTGTGAAATGCTAAGCTCAATCAATATTTTCATGTAGAAAATCACAACTTTGAATTATATTTCCGGAAAAACCGGTAAGGTTTTTGGTTTTAACACAAAAATATGCCTATTATGGTACTGGTACTGGTATACTGCACTCATGTAAAAACGAAAGATTCGATTCTCTCAGACTTTGTGATTAGATTGAGCACTTGAGGTGATAATTTTACTAAATACCAAAATATATATATTGCGAAATGGGTAAATGCGCGCGAAGCCCGCGAAAAAGTAATGTAAATAGATGTGACCATATGGCATTCGCGCCGAGAGAGCATTGGGTATTTTAATGTAATGCAGGTTATCCATCAATTTGGACAATGTCGGGCTCAAAGAGGGGGGGGCGCTGCACAATTGTACACCTGATTAGTGCTTTTTGCAGATTGGTTTTTAAAGAATCTGGTTAGCACGCGCATACCAAGGCTTCCATTGCTTTGGTTTTGGGTAAATAGATATCTTTAAAGACATTGATCTGAACCAGGTGCTAGAAAAAGAAGTTTTAAGTCACAGCGCCTGTATTTCAGTACATTATAAGAAATGGACTTCAAGCACACTGCGTTTATTTTTATGTAACAAAAAAATCATTATTTTTGTACATTATGACATCCAATTGTTATTTCAAATAAGGGGCGGAAGAAATACTGTGTTTAATTTGAATAATAATAAGTCAGTCTGTCCAGAGAAGAATGATTTAGTAGAGTGGTGCTAAATGTCGCATGCCCCTGTTTTGTGTTATTCTTTAGTAGCTTTTATTTTCAATCGCAGGTTACTGAATGGATGACATTCTTGATAAATAGTGTAAGATCTTGTATACCTACAATATTAAGAAGTTAAGGGATGTAAATGATAAATCATTTTCATAGCCTATAAAGTTGTCTCCTCTGAGAACGTTGAAAAGTTTAGTATATGTGTGCCATTTTTGTTTTCCTCTTTTTTAATATTTATTCCCCTTTGCTAGGACAAAGAGGAAAAATACAAATAAACATCGAATGACAAATACAGAAAATATAACCTTTTTCTCCTGGTCGTTGGTTGATCTTGGACTATCAAGACAGTGTCCTGGGAAAGTAGAAAAGCCAGCGCAGGTTTTGACATAAAATAAATGGGAATTAAATACCCATAAACGATGCACAATCATCCTCAATTGAAAAGGTGCCCAAAAGGACCCTTCATTGAACAGACAGCCACCTTAACTAAGCATTCATCTCCCAACACCCATAAAACGGTCCTTGCAGTACCAAAATCCCTCGGCTATGTACTTAACATGTACAATTGTAACATCAATATACAACAATTATAAACTACTGTTCAATTCTACTCCACTTAGAGACAAATTTACACTGTTTTTTCTCAGTAAAAAATAATGCTTTTCCAATGTGTAATGAAATTTTAATAGGTTGTTTAAAAGAGTCAAGCGTGTGGCTAAAAAACCAAATTTGCTTACAATAACAACCATCCTTTAATAATAATACTGCAAAGATTAATAATTAAAAGTCTGTCTTAAAATCAGTTTCTACCCAAAGAACAGAACTTATAGTTCTAAATAATTATTGGTGTGTCGCTTCCATCCACCATTGTTCAAACTCATTCCAGAGATCTTTTATACAACAGCTACATCCATACATCCAATTTTGCCTGTTCTACCTGAACAATTACATAAAGACACAAGATTATCATTCGACATATTCATCTTATACACCGACTTTTTTCATAAGACATTTGTATTAATTTTATACTGAGAAAAATGTTGCATTTCACATCGTGACAGCATTTGAAAGGCAAATACAAAATATTTTTTCCCCAATCCCTCCTTACTTACTTAATCAAACTGCGTTATTATTTTATTGTGAAATGTAGGTAGCTCAAAAATTCTGATAAGAATTAGGATTTGATAAAAGAGCCGAGTTATTCAAGTTTCAAACTTGTTACCATCCATTCATTTTAAAAGAGTTACACCTCTCCCTCCTCTCCCTAATGAAACCCTGTTTTTAAGAACACTTTCCAATTTTGGATCAAGGGCAGCAATCAAACTTCTCCACTGCAGAAAAAAAGAATGGGGTTTGGAACACCTTTCTCCCTCCAAAAGTGAAAAGGAATAATAATTCCATTTTCAATCGAAAAGATCACTCACTCGATTAAATCCAGGGGCCGAAAACAAATGTCTGAAAACAAGGGTTTCCCATTTAGACAGATAATGATTTAACTCATTACAGTTGAGATAATCAAGCACGATTGTCTGACTCGATAAAATTAAATAGTCAATTCCAAACTTTCTCTATAAAAACTTGGAACATAATCCCATGCTTTTATCTGCTTGCTCTTTAAATTACACATAACTATTAAATTGACCAACCAACCGAGTCATAAAGTATCGTAAAAACACTTTCCAAGGCAGCATTATTTCAGTATTTATAGTTTTGGAACCTTTAATCTTTTAAGGCCTCAAACATTGATTTTCATATGATAAGCATCTTTAGACCCCCCTTCATGTAATTACCAATCAGGTGCATTTACTTTTAATAAAACCTTACTCCTTTCCACAAGAATCATATACAATTTTCTCAATCTGGGTGATAATATAATTCGGAATTGAAATTACCGAAGCCAAATAGGGTAAATTGGGAAAGTCCAAAATTGTTAAATTAAAAGAATTTTACCAGCTAATGTTAATTGCCTAGTTTATTTTTCCAAATATTAAAGATTGTTTTTTTTAAATTTTTTATTTTTCAAGGTGTTTTTTTTAATTTGTTATTTTGTTTTATCAAAACAAAAACCTCATATAAAGAAAACTAACTCCCAATGCTTTAATAGGTTCTTTTGGGGCATAAATCCACAGTAAAAGGCTTTTTACACAGAAATCGTTCTGAGCCCAACCATAAGCACTGTGATTTATGTGATATATTAATTTCAAACCTAGACTTTTTTAAAGCTTTTCCAATTTGAATAAATTTTTGCACTGACTGTTCCATTTTCCAGTACAGGTGTGTCGTCAGCATACTGAAATATCTTTATTTCGGTATCTTTAACAGAAATTCCTTCAATATTCTGGTCATCTCTAAGTTACACGAAAGCCAGCTCAATCGCCAAACTAAATAAATAATGGGCTCAATGATCACCTTGAACCGCCCACCTCTAACTCACTTTCAAATACTTGAACTAAACCCCGTTATTCATTTACAACACAACTACTTATATTTTATCACAAACTTTTAAGTATGTGACAAAAATTGGACCAAATTCATGATACAAGCTTTAAACAAAAACTCCCTTCCTAAAGAGTCAAAAAAGCTTTCCTCGAAATCCAAAATACATATACCAGATTTATATTATATAGTTAGTGAAATCCATAATATCAAAAATGGTCCTTATCGAATCCCCGATAAATCTTCCCTTCACAAACCCACTGTGGTCTCTATGAGAACTAAACTTTACAAAGTCCCTTTTGATAACACTTTAGGAAGCAATCTTATAGTCCACGTTAAGTAGGGATATGGGCCTCCAATTCTTCAATCTACACCTGTCCTTTCCTTCTTTCTCCAATTGCAATGTGCACATTTTGTTATAGAGTCCTGACTGAAACGGGTTGGGTTTGTGTACAACAACTTAATGACGCAACTTTTATTGGCAAATTATTGTTTTAAGTATTAAAAAAAGAGAATCAAATAATGAAAAGTGGCTAAAAGTAATCACAACATGGTACATACTCAATGCACTTAGAGACACTGGCACATTTGAAAATAGTGCGCCTCAAGATTTTTTCAAATCGATATTTTTTTGCATGTTTTAATCTAAATTTTATATACAAACCTCACCCGAAATTATTAAGACCAATCAGCTGCCTTAATGGTAAACAGAACGATTTTATACTTTTAAGCGTCGCCGGCGACGTTAAATTCAGCAGACGCAGACGAATGGCGGTTTAAAAAACACAAGACCACGCACGCCCGTATGCCATGTTTACCCACGCTATGCACCAAAACCTGTTTTGATCAGGTCCTATAACCGTTTGTGGTTTTAATATCATGCGTACGATTCAAAAATATTCATGTATATACACATATTGTTGATTAAAGTTATGGAAGAAACTTAAATTGGCCTACAAATTAACTGATGTCTTTATCCTCATTCAATGTCCCTATCTGTTTTGGGTATGGTTATTTTTAGTGTAAAATATATCCTCTGTGATGTCCAATGGCCTAGACTATCATTTGATAAGCAAATTGAAGAAATTTCATATTTGTGATTGAAAATGTGCCAGTGCCGCTTTAAATCACAACATGCTATATATTACCAAATAATTTGTATTAACTGATATGAATTGAATAATTATAGACCCATGCCTTTACATTTCTGGCACTGCGTGTTTCTTTTAATACGTAACGACATAAATTGACAGCAATGTTTCATTTTCAAATGTCAAACTTGTGGAAATGAACAGGCAGCAATCGGTACAATAGCACAGAAGAGATATGTGCCCTGTATATGTGTGAATTGCTGTAGCACCGACCCAGGTTCCCCCTGAAATAAGTAGTCCCGCAGCCCTCACACTGCACGCCTCAGTGCAGGCACATACTGTCTACTGGTCTTGGAAATGCATGTGTGTTTTTATAAAACTAGGCTTATGGCATAGTTATTCACCTTTTGTAAAATATACCATGACCCACATTATGAACTTTGTAAATTTTATTGAACTGGTATCATGGGACCTTCCTAGCCTTAGTTATGACATTGGAAATTATAATCTATGCTAAAATGTTGACTTTTTGATACTTTCGCATTGGAAATTTTTCCGACCATGTCTGTTTTGATTACTAATGTTAGATGAAAACTTCGAGTAATCTTCTTGTAGAGAAGGTACCAAAAGTTGACTTATTACCCTGTTTTGGCGATTGAACAATTTATTACCTCTCCGCATTACGAATTAATGATCTTTTTAGGCAGGACCGTACTGACTTTTGAAATTTGATGGGAGTTCACCGTGTTAACTGAAGTGGTGTAAAGTTTGTTAGAAGAATGAGGATCCAATACAGAATTTCGGTTGATAGCGTTATAGAATCCCGTCGTTTTGAACTGCTGACAAAGTTATCTTAATGACTGCTCCGAAAAAGGAGATCATATATTTACTGAGGAGATTATACGCAATTATTTTTTTCTGGAACGTTTAAGCGGGAGTTGCTATTTTAAAATCTAATCATGACGTGGCGAAGATATATCATGGTTGAAATTTCAACGCTTCTTTTAATCTGGCCAAATCGTTTTAATAAAAAATATTAAATTGTGGTTTACTTAAAAGGCAAATCATAATATGTAACAAATTTCATTTGTTCGTGTTTAAAGGTATTTCTGACCTTGACATCTAAGATGCCGTAACATTAAGCATGCGACTAAACATGCGTACGTCCACCAAATAATGTTCCCATTGAATGCACGTTAAAAGGAACAAGCCCTTTCAAGCCCCACGAGACACCATGTTTCATGTTTTGATAAATCTCTGTATCATAAGATGAAGATCTTTTTTTGTCAAAATCTTGGGTAATTGATCCGTTAGAGGAAAGGATTTCGAGATATGGCATGTGAATACGCCACCTCATACCGTGAATCTCCATAAGCCGCATCCGAGCACGGATAACATTAAGGCATACTTCAGATTCAATTTTTTATGATATCCAAGTCAAAGAACAATGTCTACACTATTCTTTTCACATTAACATTTGACAATCAACGATATGCCACACCAATTGCTTAAGTGTGATGTTTTGATTTGGTGGATGCTTCTACGTACACTTTAGGTTTATTTTTCAAAACATTGATCATTCTGAGAATAACGGGCATAAAATAACAAAACATTGCAAGGAAGTTTGAAAACGAATCAATTTGATGAAATTACAAAAATAGATAAAGGATTGTATGGTGCCTTACATGTCAGGGCCCTTCCTCCCTTTGGCGGTTAGGAGGGGTAGATTTAGGATAGTACTTAGCAATGCTTAGTTTTGGTGATAAGAATTAGGGTTAAAGATAAAGGTTAGGGATAAAGCTGGGGTAGGG
>JAMKCH010050559.1:0-37618 GCA_023653785.1 Ophioderma brevispina
TGGAGCATAGCCATATCGCTATCATTTGATTTTCACTTAGCCTATCATTTTGTTCCGTGCACGTGGTTGTGTGTGATATGAACTTTCGGGTTGAAGTCAAACTAACTTTGGTTTGTCAGCCCCACGCGAACATGTGAACGTAAATTTACTGTTGCCCTTACCACTTAGAGAGCGGTTCTCCATTTCCCCCTGGCATAAATAATGACCCCTGCCTTAAAGCGTTCTCAAGACCTTGGTGTTTATAATTAGCTTATAAAAGTTCACGTGCATTTACATCAAGTGAATAATCGACGACGACGTGCGAGTTCTGTTTGTATTTTTCAGATAATAGGTACAGAGGGATATGTCAAAAACAACTTAAACATATCATTTAACAACTTAAGCATACCATCCATATACTGTAAGCTTCGTTTTCTTGTAATCAATCTTGCCAAACTTTTCAATAGTTTTAGACATTATGTTACTAAGCGATAGGCCTACATAACCAAGCCACCTGAATTCTTGCGATTATTCTACATGCATGCCGAACATTATGCCTATGCATATGTGACTGCTTCCTGATCATAATTATATTTTAAATGTAGGTACAGTATAAAGCATTGAATCATTATGTATTTCGTAAATTATATTTGTGAAATAATTAAAAATGTCGCGGATTTCATAACAAATCTAAAAAAGAGGGTGGAAATAGTGTTTGCATTTAGACGGCACTGTGAAGACCTGTTCTGCAAATGGTGGTGTAATTAACAAATTGAAAACTTCCTTCCGTATCAGCCCTCGTTCACGTTATATTCTTCCTTAATAACACTTTACATTAATTATGATGCATTAGCTTGTGAATGTGCATATCCCTCTGACATTTTCTGAGATCAGAATATTATAAAATTTTCAATATTCTAAGCTTTTTATAGAATGATAATGATGATTCAATCAAGAGCCCGTTGTCTGTAAAGTAATCCCGATATGTTTGTAAACAACATCTTATGTAATATTATTTTAATTCGTAAAATCGCCCATTTTATCTAGCAACATTCCTTACTTGTAATCACATTTGTTCTTATACCGTTTCATGTTTAATAGGTTTTTTTTTGTCTTTGCCAAAAGATTTTGTCATCATCCGATATGACAGGTTATTATCGCCTTTACCAAATAGGCCATATTGTATTTCTTTGCACAATGTGAGTGAGAATAATAAATTTGTATCTGAATCTACAACTAATGGGCATTTCGTGATCCACAGCCTCGCCCTCCTCTGACTTACCTCAAACAAGATGAGATTTTTATAGCATCTGGCCCTTTTGACCGAGTATAGTATGTGTTCCTAATCTGACCTGCAATTTCTATCTACTCGAAGGGGAAATTCGTAATTTTGTATTTTCTGTCCGGCAAAGGGGCAGAAATTACAACACAATGGCCTATGGGTCAACGTTATGCTTACATTTGCTCACAACGTCAAAGCGCAACGTCATGGGTCAGAATGAACTGCATTTTTGTAAATAACATCTCGAGAATGTCAAGTGAACCATAAACAAAAATGGAGCTGCTAGGCCTGATCAAGAAATGCACCTTTAAGATGTGTTCGTAGTGTGTTTGCCTCTTTAGGGAAAGGCAAGTCAAAAACTTCTAGATGGCATTATAAATCTTTCAACAATTCATAATACTGCCATATCATTGCTGCCGTTAGGATCAACCCTTTTATTTTTTTAATCAAATTAATATTACCGTATCGTGAAAGTAAAACATAATTGCACTGGCGCGGTGACATCAAAGTAATCACTATATTCTCCACATTGGTTAGGCAGCAGATGACACTGCTATTTTCACTTCCCAACTTCATACAGGTATATTATATAGTTTATAAACGAGATGTAACCTCTTCTAGATAAATTGAAAACGGGTGCACCAAAAAAAGCAGGAAACAAAAGGGATCCATTTTTTGACATGAAATTGGTTCTATGGTCATATTTATAACACCTCTGTTTAAATGATTTTAGGAAAACGTAAACAAGTTAAGCAACTTAAAGTGGCACTGGCACAAAATATGAAATTTTTAAAATTTGCTTGCAAATGATAGTCTAGGCCATTGCAAGAATAAAAATAACAACCAAAAACAGATAGGGACATTAAAAACAAGCTAAAGACACCCAGGTAATTTGAAGGCTAACTTTAAGTTGCCGTAACTTTAATCAACAAATGAGTCTATTACATAAATATCATTGATATTAAAATCACAACGGTCAAACGGGTGCTTGCCGTGGGAATCAACCCCGGCGTGTTTTCTTGTGTTAAACGCCATTTCCGTCGTATGCTGAATAAATGTCGCCGGAGTCGTTTTATTATTAAATCTTTTTTTTTTACCAAAAGTGCGCTGATTTGGTCGTAATCATTTCAGGTTAGGGATAATGTATAAACAACTACGCAAAAAATTCAATTTTGAAAAATCTTGAGGGCGTACTAATTTCATATGTGCCAGTGTATCTTTAATACTAAAAACAATAGGTTGAGCATCTCTTTACGACAACGGTTTTTTTTTCGGATAGCTGATTACTTGTTGGGCTCTTTGTGTAGAAAAATAATTAAATAATACGCTGTGCACGCACATAGACATTCTCTTTCACATTCACATTCAACAACTCCTTTCATATTCTATCCAATATCCCTCAACAAGACACACTTGTATTGCACAAAAAGAACAGATATTACGAATAACAAATAATAAAGTAGTGTTTTTTATTGAACCATCTCTTTCAAATGGAGGCACTCTTTTGAGTTATATAATTATTGCGTAGGAAGTTACAAGGGGAGGGGGGGTTAAAGCTCTATGCGCTCACTAATTTACCCTCTGTTACATATTGAATTGTCAACAGATAATGAATACATTATCTTTTATGATATAACCAGGCAAATAAAGGAAACAAAATCGCAGAATCTAAAATTTCACTCCAGGATGACCTTGGACAGTTTTAAGCCTATAATGGGCCATTCTTCGGGATGTCACACAAGTGACCGAACTTTAGTGCTCCCATGGACAAAAACAAATAGCTAGCGAAAGTGGAAAACATTATTTTGGTTAGATTTTGTCCCAAACCTACCAAAAATAAGTTCCACTTTTGCTAGACTGATGTTTTGTAATGGAGGCAAATACAGTTTGGTCACTTGTGTGACATCCCGAAGAATGGCCCTAATGCTAGAACTGTGTGTCATGTATAGGAAAAACTATACTCTTTCTTTTAATTCTGTCGAGTACCTCAATTAATTGGTACATATACTTGAAAATGATTGAACATTTTGTTTTAATTTTTACCTTAATACCTAAATATTTCCCCATTGTTATATTGCTTTGACTTTCGGTATGTTATTCTTGGACAATTTTCTAGTATATTATCACCGAATTGTTTCTGTTGCAATTATCTTTAGTTCATATTAATTTTCCTGTACTTTTGAACTTGTCAGCATATGAAATAAATAAAACTTACTTGCAGGAGTCTCCATATTAAATAAAACTGTTTTGTTACCGACTTTAAACCAAAATGAAAACTTCTTGTAATACGGAATACTAGCTTCTTGTGTGTACTACAACAGCCTCATAGATCATTGTACAAATATTTCCGGTATCCGTAAACAATTCATATCTGTGCCTGAAGCGTCGTAATGGGAAAGAGTTCAGCCAAAACATTTTGCAACTGAAGTGAGAATAATACATGTTTTTTAATGGTAAGGTTAAGGCTTAGGATCGTGTAGTAACCCTTTAATAAACTGAAAATATTAATAGAAATTTGATATCCGCATTTTTCTCTTGTTTGTTATTCAGGGTGAGTCCGAATAACTACTTTATTTGGAGTAATTTATAGAAAAAAGATTATCTATTTTGTGTGTCATCTGCAAGAATTGCAGAAGGCACAGAGGGATTACTCTAGCGTATGTCTTTGTATCTGTGTGTGTATCTGTGTGTATCTGTGTGTATGTCTGTGGTCAAAAATGTAAACCCTTAATATATTGCATGCCGTATAAGATCCGTAAGGGCTACGGTGATGTAACTTGGTGGAAAGGAGGGGGTCGTGTGGGGTGACATGTTGGTGACCTCATGTGACCTTGGTGACCTCAGGTGACCTTTGGTCGGTCAAAATGTAAACCCTTAATATAATGCATGCTGTATGAGTTCCATAAGGGCTATGATGATGTAACTTGGTGGAAAGGAGTGGGTGGGGTGGGGTGACATGTTGGTGACCTCATGTGACCTTCGTGACCTCATGTGACCTCCGGCCCCATTCACAAACCGCGACGGCAGACGACACTCGCGGTCCGGGGACCGCGATGTATTTTTAAAAAAAATTGTGTCACTTCATGCTCATTGTCGAGGTTACTGTTTCATTTGGAGATGTGCAGCTACCGAAATTTAAAACGCGGAAGATATAGCGGAGTAGATACATGCAAATGGTCCGTTATTGTAGACAAAAGGTACAAAATTTGGTATAATTAATTTAAAATAAATTTAGATTTTATGATCTTCTTTTAAGTTAAATCAGTAAAGGTAATATTTGATTATCGTGGTTGACAATGCGCAGAAGGTGCAAGAATTTGTTAAATTAAGTGGACTATTATGCCTTGGCCTGTTTGAGGGAGGTCGGGTTAGCGCATTGGGTCTTCCGGCGTATCGCACCACTGTGGTCCCAAGTTCGATCCTCGGTCGGACCTGCGATTTCATGTGCGTTTGGTTTCCAGTCCATACTCGGCCTCGCAGATTTTCTCCGGATACTCCGGGTTCCTCCTGCTTCTAAAACTGGGTTTTCTTTCCTAACGTGTATATGATATAATAGTGTAAATGATATAAAATGAATTTAAATTAAAAAAAAGTGACACTACAATGACACAATAGTGCTGGTGTGTCGTTAATATTAATACCTCCTCCTTCTCCTTTGCCTGTTTGACATATTTTTGGTGCTTTGGTCACTTAATCCGTAAAATCCAATCTAACCGACATCAAACAGATAAATCGGTTAGCCTCTTTTATTTACAGGCCGTCCCAAAAATATCGGATTGAAATGAAAATGGTAAATAAAAACTTAATTTTTGCTTTGAAAGGAATACAAAACAAAGACCCATGCGTACTTTTGTTTTTATCAAAAATGCTTTTGTCCCGAGTGTTAACATTTTTAGGACAGCCCGTATTATGCCAATATGCATACATGGCATACAAAGCATATTTTGTTAATGTACATCAATAGGTTACTGGTTCATATAAAAACACATTGAAATGGCGAAAGGGTGTGCAAAAAATGTTGGCCAATAATCCACGGCACATAAGTCTTAATTATTTTCCTGGATAATCATAACCTCTCTGCATGAAAAGAATCGTGGAAAAATATTAATGAAGGGACGCGAATTTAAAAAAAACCGCTGTTTTAGTCTTGGGTTTTATTTCAAAGTATAGGTAGAGAGACCAAACTATAGGCTTACCTGGGGATACATACTTGGCAAACTTCAGTTTGGGTTTTTGACTAATTTTACTCCCTAACCAGGGGGGGGGGGGTGCGACGCACCCCGCACCCCCCACCCAAAATGACAAAGGGTCCGTTTTTTGATGTTGAAGTCCGCTTTGCCATGTTAAAGTCCGGTGTGCAAACTAAACGTTCTGTTCCTTAAGGGTTGTGGTGCATGTTATAACTGAATACGAAGTTAACTATAACTGTTGGTTTTGTCAACGCTGGTGACGAATTTTTTTTTTTTTATTTTTTTTCCTTCTCTCATCCCCCCCCCCCCCCCCCCCCCGCTCTTCAGATTTGGAGACGACGGTGAAAAATTTTGGTCAACCGGCGAGCGCAACGAGCCGAAAAATTTTTTTTGGTACGCACAGTCCGCTTCTCCTGGCAAATAATCCGCACCCCCCACCCCCCCGCAGAAATTCCTGGCTACGGGCCTGCTTCTACCATAAACCCTTATGAAACTGTTCACTGATTTCTAGCTGTCTCCTGACTGAATGCGCTCCTTGACTAAATCAATGTTCACTTTGTGGAAACAGAAATATGAATATCGTCTACTAAGATGGTACAACGGCTTTGAATAAAGACCCAATTTGGAATCGCATAATTTTTAGGGTCAAGGGTGGATGGAACATAAATCACATGTGGTAATGTTATCAAAATGATCTAATTTAATAAGAGTATCAATGAAAGATATGAATTCAAATGAACAGAATTTTCTTTCAACCTGATATAATCGTACCAATAGTTTTTGAGGCAGTAGCTATTGGTATGTTTAAACTCGCCCTGTCATAGAAAATTAGCTTCAGTGAATTCAAATATTGAGAAAAATAGCTAGAAGTATGGATGTAAGTCACGGCGGATGCATGACTTTAGTGAGCGGAGAGACTGTTTTCCCCAGCTTGTTTCGCTAAAAACCGTTAAGATGCTGGTCTTGATGATCGCTAGAGGAACCTGACTAAATAGGGGTGGGGGACTTTTCAATATATCCTTGTTACAAACGTAAATCTGTCTACACGCTAAAGTTAGCAAAAGATTCCAGCAATACAAAACTGTAAACTCAATACGTAACCAAAAATTATTTTCAATGACTCGATCGCGTAAAGGAAGCACCAGTGATTTCATGAAATTACACGAGCATTCAAAATTGAACTGGTTAAATATTGTGTTTCTATGTGCAATCGAAGGAGCGTAAACCGGTATAAACAATCGATCCTTTTGAAACAATAGATTTTCAGACCGAATAAGCAATATTCCATTTTCATTTTGTTTGTCTTAAGGGTATTTTTTCTTTTTTTCTCTTTCCTGGATATATCAATCAACACCCTGATTTTCTTTTGCAACATTTTACAAAAACAAGACCAGATACAGATAAACAAGAGATGAAAAACGGTACCACCAATGTAAAGCATAATATGGGAATATCGTGGAAAATACAATGCAAATAAGGCACTGCGCCTCGATGCGAACGCATGTAGGCTCGGGGGAATCCGCACGACTATGGCAAGCCATAAAGGCCATAACGTATTGCCGCAACGCGTTGCGAGAAAGTAGCAACGCGTTGCGACATTTCGGCAACGCGTTGCGACATTTCAGCAACGCGTTGCGGTGTCGGCCAATCAAAATCATGAATTTCTGTGACGTATTTCAAAAAATAGGATGCGTGTATTAACCCTTTAATAACCTGAAAATATTAATATAAATTTGATAATCCCGCCCTTTTTTTCCCTCTCTCTTGTTTGTTTTCAGGGTGATCCGCATCACTGTACTTTCTTTGGAGTGTTACTTTAGAAACAAGATTATCTATTTTTTGTTCCTCTTGCAAAGAATTGCCGAAGGCACATCGGAATTACTCTACTAAGCGATGATCTTGTATCTGTGTGTGTATCTGTGTGTATGTCTGTGTGGCAAAATGTAAACCCATTAATAATTGCCATGCCGTATGAGATTCCGTAAGGGCTACGGTGAATTACTTGGGGAGGCGGGAGGGGGTTGGGGGTGACATGTTGGGGTGACCTCATGTGACCTTGGTGGATCCTCGGTGACGCTTGGACTGTCACATTAAAACCCTTAATATAATGCATGCTGTAGGAGTTCCATAAGGGGTATTATGATGTAACTTGGTGGCAAGGAGTGGGTGGGGGACATGTTGGTTGACCTCAATGTGACCTTCGGACCCCGCACTCATGTGACCTCATGTGGCCTCTGGCCCCATTCACAAAACCGCGACGGCAGACGACACTCGGCGTCCGGGGACCGCCGATGTATTTTCTTAAATTTGTGTCCTTTTCACATGCTCATTGTCGAGGTTACTGTTTCATTGGAGAGTGCAGCTAAACCGAAATTTAAAAACGCTTGGAAGATACGCGGAGTAGATACATGCAAATGGTCCGTTATGTATGACAAAGGTACAAAATTTGGATAATTAATTTAAAATAAATTTAGATTTTAATGATCCTCTTTTTACGTTAAATCAGTAAGTAATATTGATTATCGTGGTTTGACAAATGCCAAAGGTGCAAGAATTTGTTAAATTAAGTGGACTATTATGCCTTTGCTGTTGAGGGAGGTCCGTTTGCGCGTGGTCTTCCGGCGTAATCGCACACTGTGGTCCCCAAGTTCGAGTCCTGGTCGGACCGCGATTTTCATGTGCGTTTGGGTTTCCAGTCCATACTCTACTCGGCCTCCCAGGTTTTCTTCTACGTATACTCCGGGTTCCTCCGCTTCTAAAAAAACTGGGTTTGCTTCCTAACGTGGTATATGATATAAGAGTGTAATGTATAAAATGAATTTAATTAAAAAAAAGTGAACTACAATGACAACAATAGTGCTGGTTTGTCGTTAATATTAATACCTCATCCTTCTCCCTTTGCCTGTTTTTGACATATTTTGGTGCTTTGGTGCTTCCGTAAAATCCATCTACCCGACATCAAAGGATACTCGGTTAGCCCTCTTTTATTTAACAGGCGTCCCAAAAATATCGGATTGAATGAAATGGTAAAATACAAAACTTTTAATTTTTGCTTTGAAGGAAGGACACAACAAGACCCCATGCGTACTTTTTGTTTTTAATCAAAAATGCTTTTGTCCCCGAGTGTTAACATTTTTAGGACGCCCGTATTATGCCAATAGCATACATGGCAATACAAGCATATTTTGAATTAATGTACATCACTAGTTTTACTGGTTCATATAAAAAACACATTGAAATTGGCCGAAAGGGTGTGCAAAAATGTTGGCCAATAATCCACGGCACATAAGTCTTAATTATTTTCCTCCTGGATAATCATAACCTCTCTCTGCAGAAAATAATCGTGGAAAAATTAATGAAGGGCGCGACATTTTGAAAAAAAAAACCGCTGTTTAGTCTTGGGTTTTATTTCAAAGTACGGTAGAGAGAACCCCAAAAACTATAGGCTTACCTGGGGCTACCTACTGGCAACTTTCAAGTTTGGGTTTTTGACTAGTACTCCTAACCAGGAGGGAGTGGGAGGGGGGGGGTGCGACGCACCCCCCCAACAATGACAAAGGTCCTTTAATGATGTTGAATGTCCGCTTTGCCATGTTTTAAGGTCCGTTGGTGTTAAATAAAGTTTGTCTAATGGTTGTGGTTGCATGGTATATGAATGAACTACGTTACTATCACTGTTGGTTTGTCACCTGTGACGATTTTTTTTTATTTTTTTTTTCTTCTCTCATCCCCCACCCCCCCCCCCCCCCCCACCCTCTCTTCTGATTTTGGAGACGACGGTGAAAATTTTGGGTCAAAAACCGGCGAGCGCACGAGCCCGAAAATTTTTTTTGGTACGCAAAAGGTCCGCTTCTCTGGCAATCCGCCCCCCCCCAAACTTCCTGGCTACGGGCCTGCTTTCAACCATAAAACCTTATAAACTGGTTTCACGCTGATTCTAGAGCTGTCTCCTGACTGAAATGCGCTCCCCCTTGACTAAATCAATGTTCAACAAAAAACATTTGTAGGAAACAGAATATGAATAATATCGTCTACTAAGATGGTACAACGGCTTTGATAAGACCACATTTGAATCGCATAATTTTTTTCGGGTCAAGGGGTGTATGACCATAAATCATCATTTGGAATGTTATCAAAATGACTAATTTAATAAGAGTATAATGAAAGAAGGAAATTCAATTACAGATTTTCTTTCATCAACCTGATATAATCGTACCAATAGTTTTTGAGGCAGTAGCTATTGATATGTTTAACAAATCTGCCCTGGTCATAGAAATTAGCTTGCATTGAATGTCAAATCTTGAAACAATAGCTAGAGTCAATGGTGTAAGTCACGCGGCGGATGCATGACATTAGTGAGCGGAGAGACTGTTTTCCCCAGCTTGTTTCGCTAAAAACCGTACGAATTTGTTCTTGATGATCGCTAAGAGAACCTTACTGAACGGGGGGGGGGGGGGGGCGTTTCATATACCCTGGTTGCAAACGTAAAATGTGGGGTCTCACACGCGAAAGTTAGCACAAGATTCCTGCAATACAAAATCGGTAAACTCAATACGTTACCAATTTTTTTTTTTTTTTTTTTTAACATGTTATTTTGTATTATTTATAGAAATTGTTAATTATTTCATGAAAATTACCCGAGCATTCAAATGAACTGGGTTTAAATATGTGTTTCCATGTGCAAATCGAATGAGCGTAACCTGTATAAACAATCGATCCTTTTGAAACATAGATTTTCAGTCCGAATAAGCAATATTTCTCCATTTTCATTTTGTTTGTTAATACTGTATTTTTTTTGTTCTATTTAATATTTTTATTTTTTTTATTTTTTTTATTTTTTTTATTTTTTTTATTTTTTTTATTTTTTTTATTTTTTTTATTTTTTTTACATTTTACAAAAACAAGACCAGATACAGATAAACAAGAGATAGAAAAACGGTACCACCACTGTAAGCATTATGGGAACTATCGTGGAAAATACCATTCAATAGGCACTGCGCCTCGATGCGAACGCATGTAATGCTCGGGGGAATCCGCACGACACGTCCCAAACAAACCATGCGCAGACCAAGTGATCATTCATCGTTGTTTTCTTCCGCCAAATAATTGCTAACTCGATTGTTCGCGTTTGATTACGTTCTTCCCCGGAGTTGTGGATTTCCAATAAATCGGAGAGTGGGGTCCTACCGGAATGAAAATTCAAATGTACGTGCCACACCAGATTATCTTTGGAGACACTCTGGTCATTTAATTCACTCACCTCACATCTAAATACAATTTCATTCAATGTATGGAAATGCACCTATGTGTATTTCAGGCATCAACATTGCTCACAATAACATGAGTAACAGAAGTCCCTTCGCCCTCAATTGATTTTTTCAAAACCTCCGCAGGAATGGTACGGGGTCACATATCAGATGAATCGAGTATATGAATGCACATTTTTCTATAAAGAAAACAAACTATCACCCCTCAAGTGGCTACCGAAATTGTACTGAACAGCCATTTGCAAAGCGTTAACAGCCCTTTGCAAGCGTTAAAGGCGACCTCTGATATTTCCTGAGGCTGTCGTCTCAATTTTCCAATAAATCGTGTTTTGCATATAGGGCGTTTTCACAGGCGGTTAACTTGGCCAGACTGGCCTCCATCAAAAAAAAACAGCTATACAAAAATGCCATTAAATCACCTGCAGGAATACCTGAAATTTTCAAGTGAACCAGTGCATGTAATTCCTTTTCCTCGCCAGTGCAATATAGTGCGCGTTTTCCGAAAGGTTTTAAATATGTTTGAATGGACTTTCGTTGCGCTCCAAACATCCAAGATGCGAAGAAACATCAACATACACCTGATTTACAACTGGTTCGTTTTTAGGTCCCTCCAGGTGTCTTTTATTCTCCCGCTATGCTTGATTCTGGAGGCAGGTCTGATCAAGATAACCATTGACCTCCCGTAAAGCGCCCTGTACAACAATATTGTTCACCTACTATCACTGTATAAAATAGCCACGCTCAAGTCGATAACCCTTAAAATCACGCCTTTGTAATAAAATTCCTGATTTTTTTTATTTTTTTTATTTTTTTTATTTTTTTTATTTTTTTTCCCACCATATTTTTATGTACTTCTTTGTCGTTTTTAATTTTTTTCAAAAGAAAACTTATATTTAATCTCGGACTATCTTTTAATTAAACTCTTTAAAATAAAAATGTCAAAATCTCTGATCTATCTTTATTAAGTCACAGCAGTTAGATGTCATGCAATCATACTCCAGCTCATTTCTTCTACATGACATTCGCAAACGCGCATCTCTTTGTTGAACAGGAGTTTTCCGTAATCTGACTCATCTGACACACTTTTTCGACACACTTATGAATCCGGAAACCCTTCACGAATAAAGTACAATTTATTCCAGTTCAGTTCAGTTTCCAAATGGTTCGCCCTTCCTTTGGAGCCCGGGTCACTGCAAACTATTGCTTGACCCCTG
Source organism: Ophioderma brevispina (assembly GCA_023653785.1). Taxonomy (NCBI): domain Eukaryota; kingdom Metazoa; phylum Echinodermata; class Ophiuroidea; order Amphilepidida; family Ophiodermatidae; genus Ophioderma; species Ophioderma brevispina. The sequence goes on from JAMKCH010050559.1 coordinate 11,933, forward strand.
GGTTGTAAAAATCTGTTTCACGGATAACAGGGACTGGTTAACACAAACTGGGGTAAAAATCTGTTGACGAGAACATGACTGGGTTAACAAAAACCCGTGTTTGTTGTGTGTGTACTGTCGTCTGCCACACGCGCTGCCAGCACCGAGAAGGGGGTACGGGGAGGAAGTGGGCGTGGAGTCTCTTCCACGCGAGGGTCCCGGAGTGCTCACTCCATGTCTCTTCTATTTTCTGTATGCATTAGATATATGGGAAAACTTCGGGCGTCGGCCAGGTTAGACCCCGGCGCAGTGGGGCCCTCTTTCCTGCTCCCTTTCGGTCTGAACACTCGAATCTTACGTTGTCACCACGGCGCTCCTCATTCTCCATTCCCCATACATTCGATGCATCAACCTTGTGTGGGCGTTTTAATTACTGTGCTGCCCACACCGCGCTGCCACCGCACCGCGCATCAGTATTTCTTGGTGCTTATGGATTAGATATATGGAAAAACTCGGGCGGCGGACAGGTTAGACCCCGCGCGCATGGTGGCCCCTCTTTTTCATGCTCCATTTCATTCCCTGAACACTCGGAATCGTCAACGCTGTCACGGGCGCCCTCATTCTTCCCATACACTCAATGCATCAACCGTGTGTGTTCCATATTTTAATTTCCGTTTCCAGGTTCCGAATTCAAAGTGTGGTCGAATGGTCATTTGGAAACTCCTGGCTTGACCTGTATCTACACCATAAATGCAGAGAATTGAAACGTGTGTATTTTTGAATGCCCAAACAATAACCGATATCTCTCAACACACTTTTCGCGGGTTTGATCGTTGTTGTTGTTGTTGTTATAGTAATTTTAAATTACTTTAGACTCCAGCATACTCCATATAGGGATGATGGTTCAATGCCCGCCCCGGGTCCTGTGGAGATTAGTCCTTTGGTTGCCTCACAAAACTAGTTATGTTTCCATGGTAATTGTGTGGCAAAATTCTGCGATTTGGGGCCAAAAAGTCACTCCACCAATTTTAGGGAGAAAAGTCAGCGTATTTTTGTGGACGCAATATGAAATAGTGTTGGTAACAAACAGTCACTCCATAAGGTGGTTGGGGGGGATAAGTCGTGGGAGAGAAAAAAGGAAATTATGTGTAGAATGGGGTGTAAGGCACGCGCCCCCGCCAAGCACAACTGGCGGCGGCCCGTCCTCAGGTATCACTCTTTTGCTCCCCTTCAAAATAGATCATTTCCGGGGGTCACGTGTTCGATTGGCGTGGGGGGGGTACAGAAAAAGCGACAAAAAAACGTGGCGAGATCACTACTTGACGGCGCGGAATGTGCCATTGCCTCTCCCCCCTTTCCGCGGCTGCGCCGAGATGAAAGGCAGGTCTGGCGCCGGCGCACACATCGTTACCTGAGCAGGACGTTGGGGTGTGCAAAGGCAAGTAAGTCGATCTCTGCGTACTTGCCGAGATACGGCTAATCTCTACACATATACATCAATGGCTACCACACAATAAACTAGTTGTGTTATGTGTGCATTGATATTAGAATGCATCATTTCTCCAGTACTGTGATAAACATGATATTTTGAAGTGTCCAAAGATATTATTTCACATAACAACCATTTAATGAATATTTGCTGGTGTTTTCATCCTGATACTTCAAATGAACTCCAAGCTATCTAGATGTGGAAACAATGTATTTCTGTCAACATTTATTTCTAGCTACATTACTCTACATTGTATGAGTCCATAAACTTTTCTAACCTGTGGCCATTCAACTCTTTCCCATACCTCTCACTGTTTACTGGACAGACATAAAACTTTTAATGAGGTCTCACTTATTTTGAAATCTACTATAGGCAGTTGCACCATTCAGAAGTTAATTTTTTGAAAGATGAAGAAAGATTCAAGAAAACGTGATACATTCCATGGATGGAAAAGTTTTTTTAGCTACATAAAACATTTGCCCGATCAATTTGGCGATTTCCACGAAATTACACATTTAACCATTCTTGTTGGAAGTTGTTATTGGTAATGGGCACCGGTGAAAGCCGTTAAATCCTATATAGACCCAGTAACAGCAATGCTGGTAAACATGTTAGGGCCGGTGGTATCTTGAAATAGGTCGGCCTGACTGGTATACCCCGGGCACTTGTATCTGTTAGAGTTTTAATACTATGGGCCATAACGATTCGCAGCAATGGATTCGCAGGCAACAAAAGAAGTGACATAGGAGTTTAACTGGTCTTTGGGAAGGTTGACAATCATTGTGCAGTAGGCCACTCTACTTGGAAGTCATTTGCAAGGAGTGTAACCCTCTGCTGGATGTGGTAGGAATGCCAGCCCAAATCATCCCTGTATCAGTTAAAAGAATGGGAGAGAAGTGTAATGTATTCCTTCTTGAGCTTGATTTCCTTATGTTTTCTGGTGTTTGCTGAAGTTTTTTTTTTGTGTTCCTTTGCCCTTTCATTGTTTTGGCTCACTCCCTTCTCTGGTAATATGGGTCACAATTATTTGACTGTTTTCTTGTTTTGGTATTAAGCGACTATTGCGCGAACCAAACGAATCGCTTCTACTTGCTTATGTCTAATGAAAGGCGTGGATGGTTACCAGGATGAGGACCAGCCACTTGAGAAATGCTCAATGTTAACGATTTAACTTTTAATCTTGGATATAATGCAGCTTTTTTACAATCATACTACTACACTTAAATTAAAACATTCAATGTCAATCTGTTCACACTTCTTGAACGTTTGTGTATCAAATCCAAACGCCTTTCAATACAAGATTAAACATATCGAGGTGAAAGTGCCCAACCAATTTACACACAACCGTTTCACCTAATTGAGTGTTCTCTGGATTTATGGATCCAAATGGAATAGGAAACGGCACTTTTCAAGGACTAATTAGGCCTTCATATATAATAGTTTAGGCAAAGAACACAAATCCTTGCGTAACGTCAATATGCATTAGGGCTTTTAAATACGACGATATTCAAACAAATATGCTGGCCCAAAACTTGATAATGCCCGTTCGTATACACATCATAATACTTTTGGACACCTTCAATCTTGTCACGCCTTTTCAAGGGAACCCGTCCGTCTAGGTTATAAATAGAAGGCCTTTGAACTCATGCAATCCAAAGGTGCGTTATTTTACAGGGGACGCAGACGTCCATAGCAATATGTCCAATTTTAGAAAAAAATGTATTCCTCAGTGAAATGCGCATACAACCAGGACATAAAGCTTATCCTAATATGGCCTGACATTGCAAACAATTGCATATGCGTCAATAGGTTGACGTAAACGCTTACAACCTGAGGTACCGTGTGCCACAACCTCTTTGTACTAATAACATTTAAATCACATAATAATAGTATTCATATCAAACAGTCTGCCGTTGGTGTCTACCCAAGGGCTTTTGATCCAGATCGTCTAGTCTATCTTACGGTAGTTTAGTTTGATAGCCATGATAACAGCCTAGTTAGATGGCAATCTAGTTTGACGTGATCGGCAACCGGTTGGAGTTCGTTTTTAGCACGAGATTATGATGAGGTATTGTTACATCGTGGAATGGTTGTTAAGAACGCTGATGCAGGACGCGGCAGCCTAAAGCAACCTGCTTACGTCAAATTGCTGACGCGTCCTGCGAAAGTTTCACATTTCAGACCAGTTATGAAGTATATATATTGCAACGTCACCTTTGTTTTATCATGACCATTGACTTTTAATCCTTCATCAAATACATCAAGTCATAGGTAATTTACAACAAACTCGTGCTCAACGATACAAAGGCATTAGTCATTTATTTCATCTGAGTTCTTTCATCTCTCGCCAAAACTACCTGTCAATCCTTCACACAATCATCCGCCGAAACTGCATGCATGGAGTAAATGTCTCTCAGCATATACATCAAAATATCTGTTAAGCTGATCTTTATGGCTTTCTGGAAGATTGGAAAATTCCACAATAAGCGTTCAGCTACTTGTGCAGGCATTTGACAAATCACGGTATAATTCTCCTATTTATACCTTACGAAAAACCTGATTAATAAGTAAAATATGTCAAATACCTATGAAGGGCTGCTTGTGTCAGAAAAGCAAATGTGTTATTTGACATACATTGTGCAGAGGAAAATATAATTAACACTAATTGATTTCAAATTGTACAAGAAGCTCTTGACTACACATGACAATTGAAAGTTAAAGTTGTTTTTCAAACGGATGTTATTCCCCAGAATTCCAAAGTGCGAAAAATCATTTGATTCGAATGCCATTTTTTAGATCAAGTGCATCTGGGTAGTTATTCAACTACAACTAGGGAAAAGTCTGAGCCGCAGGCGCCCAGGTAACGACCTTCCTGCTTTTTGAAACAGTCCCGCTTCTCCAGATGTGGGATGTATTCTGGAAGGACATTCCAAAATGCGAGCAGATGCAGTAACAATCGCGTCTACCTGATCATAGTAAGGGTCCCATACACCTTGCAATAGACGCTATCACTTCATACGAAAAGGCAGCGATGGCAGCAAAACTGACAATGATGTATTTTTTTACTCCCTCCACAGTGTGTTGAAAGAATGGAAATAATTTGCATGTTGCTGACATAAAGGCATCGCGAATTGCAAAAATTCAGAAAACTGATCGATGGTAGAAATCGTCTTCGGTTTAATATTGTAAAGTGTGGTCGGAAAGTTGCTCGGAGTTAAAGCGAGTTTTTTCTATTTTTTTTCCTTCAAAATTACACCTACATTTATATATTCTAAAGATGCATGCTCCTTAGGACTATAATGATATCTTATTTGTAAAAAATTCGTTGAGTAGTTTGTCTGAATTGTTATCTCTTGACCATGTGAAGTGCTATTGGCTAATCGTACCATCAGTTGTGGAGTAGTAATTGACAATGGGCAAGTGATGGCGCTGCACATTATGGACCTTTGAGCTCCAAGCGCTCTGCGGATTCCCCGAGGCTGAATTGAATGGGCGATATATTTTTATCAGAAGGCCATGATATGCGGATAGCACGTCTTTGACTTGCATCCATCCCGGTTTCATGATTTTAAAGTGTGCCTATGTGATGTTGACTTTTAAGATGTTTTCCTATAGTTCAAGGGGGGCTGAATCAGAATTTTGGGTCCAACCTTTAGGAAAAGTGGGGGAACTTTGTAAAAATCTGTTTGTACAATTAGTACCGGGGTAAAATTTGAAAATCAAGTCAATTGTTTTAAATGTACACCAATGTACAGATCTGAATGATGTACTCTTATGCATGTGAGGTGTAGATTTTGGTTAAATAGATGCGTTATTACCTTTTAGTTCTTAATTTTTAAACACGTTTGTTAAATATAGCAGAAATATAAAAGAAATATCAACATTACATTAAAAGTGAGCTATTTTAATCTTCGTAGTTAAAAAAAACTTGAAAACTTTAAAAGTAACTTACCCGATAGCCTGTCTTATTTTTGAAGGATACTGCTAATTACCACTGGTTTTGCACCCAATGAATACATAGGTGTCCCGTGTCGGACAAGTGTTCATGGTCCGATTTTTTGTGTCGTCTCCTATACTTTGATCGGCCATATCTTTGACCGAGAATCGGATTTTCGTCAAATACCCAATATGGCAATATCTCATTTTTTGCAGTGATAACAATTTCCCATTAGAAAGGGATAACCCCTAAGCGTATCATTTACATAAACATGAATGACATACACTTAAAAAATTGCATTCTCTGTCAGTGACTTCTGCTCTATAGTTGGTACCAGAAAATTACTTAGATACTGGGGATTAATGACGTCATCGTCAAAGGGTCCCTCATTACCTATATGTGGTAGGTAATGAAGGACAAACTAACTAGTTATTTGCGGATACGTGAACATACTTGACCATATTTTTAACCAGTTAAATATTTATATTCAATTTATTGAACGATAAAATAATACAATAATATATTTTACAATTGTTTTGACGTATATATGGCTGTTTTATTCCACTTGCACAATAAACCACCGGAGCAGGCCGTGCTATCAGACCACATTGACATTCATACAAACAACCGCCATGTTGGTGTCCCCCATTGAGTTACATGGTGTCCCTCATATTACCTACACGCATGACTGATCTGACATTCTTTGTTGCATTGTGGCCATTATCATCCATAAAGACACAATAGTGCCATTTAGTTTTTTATGGTAGCTAGCCCTCTTCCAAAACTTCAGAATAACACGTACCTTTACAGTCTACCTCTTCCTTAGGATGTTTAGGTGAACACACCAACATTCTTTGAAAAATGGGTTTTTTATCAGCAAAATGTTTTACGATGAACATATGTCCCTACGTATTTGGGGAAAGTTCTCTCCCATCAATGACGACCTGTACCGTCGATGTATTGAAAATGTGCAGGATTAGGGGCGGCGCCACGAGGGGGGCATTTGCACCCCCCCCCCACCAATTTTTCTTGCCCCCCCCCCCCCCAGTTTGCCCCCTCCCCCCGGTCGAAGACAAATTAAGGATTTGGGCAAAATTCCGTGATTGGGGTCAAAAATCAGCGGTTTGGCCAAAATTGGTGAAAATTTCCAGATTTTTCATATTTTGTCCCCCCCAGAGTTCACTGTTGCCCCCCCCACAAGATTTCACTTTGGCCCCCGTTTGATCCCCAGAAAAAGAGGTCTGGCGCCGCAACTGTGCAGGAGTGTTGTCACAGATGATGTGCTTGCAGACATTGCAGCATGAACAGATAGGGAGGACTGGTTTTCAGCGTAATGTCTCTATTCCCTACGTTCCCAGTACTAACTATATTCCATCTGGGATCTGACTATAGAATTTGGTAGATCGTCATCTTTTGAGGACACAAAATAGCGACCGCTCTACGGAGGAGAACAAACAAGATGGGCTGTTGAATTGACATCTTGGTAATATCGTACCGCCAGAAGAGGTCTTGCTCAGAGCGAGGACAATTTTTACGTTTTCTACCACTATAAATGCAGTGCAAGAAATGAAGACTATAGGATGTAGTATTGTCCATTGAATATGGGGACGGCCTTGTATTTTTCGGCGCTGAAGAGAACGTTCTAAGAAATAGTCTGTTTTCCATTCAGTTCAGGTCCTTGTTTAGGGATGGCAGCAGGACTTCACTATGTTAATGTTCCCAATTTATGTAGGATTAATCAATTCTGGACGAACGATAAAGAAGAGTTATGGGAACTCTCATTACCTTGAAACGGGAAGACATTGTTTCTTTTTAGCAATACGTAATAACATTTTATGTATGTTTAGCAATATATAAATCGGTTAAAAATCCAGACTGCCGTCTACTCAGACGGGCAAGAAAAACACTTTGCCGAAATCTCAATGCAATATTGTTCTGTCATATTTATAGAAGAAATAGAATTCGAAAGAAATCGACTGTTTTGTTTTACCGACCGTAGAATGAACACACATATTACTTACATGTTCTACTGGTAATAAACCCTTCTACACAAAACATAACACATGGAACCATTCCCAAATATACAACAAATACATAAAAATCATCTTCAATACGATACCGAAGAAGGTATTCGCGTACATTCTTAATCATTTCCAATTCACCATGCTTTGCATCGTTATTCAAATACATCTAATAAGTTAACAATTTCCTTTTATAAGTTCCTTGGCAGTTTAACCCAAGATATTTAGGTTAAACCTCCGGGTTGGAAACCAGTTAAGTTCTTTTGCAGCTTTAGTGCCTTTGAAATGCTGCCCACCTTGGAATGACTTTGCCATCATAGCGCCAAAGGAAAACGTTGGCAAGCCAAACTAGAGTGTGTGAAACCATTAACAAGATTGTTATACATTTTTTACGTTATTTTATAAACGGACAACGGCTAAATATCTATTAAGAACTTTTTAAGATGTGCATTTTGTTTTGTTTATTGCTCTATTTTCTTTGAGCTTTGCTGTTTAGCGCAAACATAAGTGTTTTATTTTTAAAATGAGAAACCGCCTTAGTAAGCATATGGAGACGTTAAAGGATAAGAGCGAATCCAAAAAACCCAATTTTTCAGCAAATACGAGTTGTGGCTGGTTCTGTGACCGGACAATAAAAACGATAGTACATAAGATTTTTACTTAATACAGGTACATTGAAAAGCGAATAATAAAATCTTAATAGTGGCCTTATAGTTCTGAAAACTGTAAATAAGCGGACAAACGAGTTAAGATGGCTAATAATTCCGGTATACGTACCTACCAAAATTCTCGATAATGTATAAGCTGCTTAGGTTTGGTGAAAATTTAATTGACATGGTGAATGGTAATCTAAAACGTTTATTACTATGACAATGAATGATCCTGTATATGTATGATCATGGATCAGTGCAGGCGGTCGACTTCTTAACATATTTAATTTAAAATATCATAGTTATATCAGTTTCACGAAATCAAATCTAACCCGAAACCAGGGCATCCCACTATGCATTCCCTTGCATAGGCGTGTAGGCCTATGTAACCCGCATAGGGCTCGGATAATCTGAAAATGTGCCATGACCAGGCACGTCGTCATGCAAGGTTGCCCGAAACTCTGCAGAATAATGTAAACAACGTGTTGTGTGAGCTCAGGCAGGTCTGTACCAGAGGCATCTTCTATAGCTTTCTTATGCGTGTACCATAGTCTACGAGTCAGTTGTTTCGCGCGGCGTGTGTGTATGTGCAGATAGAGCAGGGGCGGCACAACGGATGGGTGCAAGTACAGGAACAGGAATTGTCCTGATCTGCTTCCTACTGATAGTATACGTGAAAATGATTATCATAGGATATTTTATTAATGTAATGTGACTTTTCTCTGAGACGCAAAAAATTGCCTGCACAGCGGGAGAGTAGGAGTGGCCGACTGTGACCATCGTACCTACCCATCCAAATACCGTTGAACTCGGCGGTCCCATTGGGTCGAGTTGGCCTTTTCATTTGGGTAGGTACGTGCCACCCGAATTATTCGCCAGATTGACCCTTACGAAGAATAAATAAGTTAGTGTTGACCCAGGGTGGTTGATCATAGTAGCAGTGCAAAATACTTGTCATGTTTGAAATATGTACACACTTGAACTTTGTATCGGTGAACCTCAAAAAAAAGAAGATAAAAGAGTTTCTAGCTTGCTTGCAGATATAGGCCATATGAGAATAATAAAATCTGAAGTAGGCCTTAACGATAAAAATTTAAAGAAGTATTAAACAAATTTAGAAGTTTACGTGAGCAATTATAATCAGGTTAGAAATAAGTGATAGGAATTTTAAGGTTAATTGATTGACAATGCAATTGCAGTAAAAAGAGTGGTGTCTTGTTAACGTTGGCCAAAAGGTCACCCCCCCCCCCCTCCCCCACAAAAAACCCCAACACCCCCCCACACCCCCCCCCCCCCTCCCCCCCTCCACCCCCCTTTTCCCCCTGACAGTTGAAGAAACGCACGATGTCAGAGTGTTGAAAACCTCTTAAAGGAATTGACTCCAAGTACCTCAACTTCCCAGCTGTTGACTCCACTGAATTTCCAAATGAAATATGTTCCTAAAATAATTGATGAAATTTTTTAAATCACTTGAGCCGGTTCAAATCTTCACCAAAGACAAATTGCTATATACATTTTCAATTACAAACAATCATAAAAACAGCCGCTGACAAAAAGCTCCCTCTAGACTTAAGAGAACGTGTCGGCCATTGCCTGGTTCGTGTGAGAAGCACGAGGATTCAAAGAAAGGAAGAGGAAAGGGTTCAGTGTAGGAGGAGTGTACAGAGTATATTAAGATATCCAACGTATTAGCGACTGAGTGTCCTTAAGGGGAGGAATGTGTCACTTTTCCCGTTTGCGAATGTCCTGGCCTCGTACTTCTTTTCTTTGAAGAGACACGAGCATTCTACTGCTGAAAGACGCAATCTTCTCCATTCTCATAAAAACCTGAAAGAGAAGCTAACGTGGCGCCGAGCCATCGCAGGATAGGGTGCTACTGAATCAAATTATGTTTTCCAAACATTTTAAAGTTGAAATTATTACATTCGTGATCCGGTTGGCCATCTCCCGTAGGAATACCTATTAAATAACGCAACTGACATATTGATAACCTAAACCTACAACAGACTAGGAATGAGCCAACAATACGTGGATATTAAACAGGTGTATTAACTTATCATTGGACATTAACTTACAAATCCCAAAATTGATTAAGAATGTTTGCGTGATGGAAGGTTGGTTTAAAAGGTATTGCTATAATTACACAATTAACATCAACAGTTTAAAATTGATAATGCACAAGTAAATGATCATTCTGCTTATTATAGCGCTTGTGGAGGTAGGGTAGGATATTTAATCGTATAGCAGCACTGTTAAAAATGGATAATTGGTTTTCTGCTCAGATATATCTTGATTACAATAGATTGCATTAATGTGGCGAGTAAAGCATATTGAAATCTAATTTAAATTTATAGTATGTCAATTACAAGAGTTTAATCGCTCATTTCACAACATTGCGCAATGATCACGTTCTTAGCTAGGCGGTAGCGAGTCACGTTAAAGGACTCTTTATACCCAACTCTAAGCCACCAAGTTGACGGTCACTGTGTACAAGTCATAGGAAGCAATCTTTTAAGAGAAGTTCGTAATTCTTGGAAGATTGTCTTCTGTGAACTGAAACTTGAACAACGGACGGTTCATGTCTATGAGTTTTTAATTAAATGCCAGTCTCTCAGGAAATTTGATTGGGCTTTTTCCGTTATAATATTTGAATTTGATTTACGGCGTCAAATACAATGTTCATTTCTTTGTTTTGTTCCATGGTTTTGTATCAATTGAAAACTAGAGCTAACTTGACCATAATTAATTTAAAGAGATAAAAAAGAATCATAAAATGCCCAAATTCGCTCTTCATCTGTATATGTGGAATGGCCATTAAAGCTGGGTAACGATGTTATTCTTGCCTTTTTTAGAAGTAAGACACCCTCTCATGTTAGATGTTGGTCCATTTGTGTAGACTAATTACCAGGGTGTCCCGATTGGAAATTACTTTTTCACTTTATTATACAATCAATAATCCCTTTAGTGCTCCTGGTGGTAACAAGCTGCTTAGTACACATTCTTGGACAGATGCTAACATTCCTAAACAGGGGTTGTTATTCCCTTCCAATGTTATGCGATTACCTTCTTCGTGCCTTACTAATGTAGTTAAGATGGCTCGTTCTTTTTAGCGCTAAGTTAAGGCGGCGTTAGCAGGGAATAAATTTGAGTACAGAATTATCTTGACGACATAAACCAGGAATGCACACATATTCACATTCCAAGAAAACCAGAAATTTGAGGACAAGTTTCATAAGCATTCTCTACATGAGAGGAGACCAAACCTGCAAGAAGAAACTCGGCAAACCTGACATACTTGTTTCGAATCACCAATTGTCATTACTGCCGAAATCACATTCTCGTAAAAGAGGAAACAGGTAGATTGAGAACTTAAATATGAGAGAAGTAGTGGACCGATACGTCATTATTTGAGAAGATCATTATTTAGCATTTTAATTAAGAGGCTATTTCTCTTCATATAACCCTTTTGGGACACCCATTACATTATCCAAATGGCTGAGAGCAGATTATTGGCAAACAATCTGTTTTAAACGTAACCAATGTTGTTTTTATTGTTAATTGTGAGGTGGATTATTCATCAATTGCTTTAAAAAGATGTTCATGTTTTTAATTTTTGCGTGAAATCACAATAGTACTTTCATCGATTTAATTTCTGGTTTATATTGCGCATAACTACTTAAAAGAATTTTCCACCCCCTTACAATTACCAAGAATGATTTGGTGATTTCACTTAAGAAGATTTACGCTTCCTATCCTCCAATCAAAGAACAAAGACCTTGATAAACAAGTAATGCAATTTAAAATAGCAGATCAGGAGCTGAACGGACGGCATTTGTTATATGCGACATGAAAACATTAAAAAAAACCGCCGATGTAGGTATAAATATACCGTTACGTGTAGCGATGCATAAGGGTATCACTTTGAAATAAAAATGCGTGGTAGTCTACAATGGCGGACACAATAGTAGGGAACACTGCATCACGCTTAATAAGTGACCCAGCCAGAATGCTCGATAAACGATTTCGTATACAAGAATTTTTATAGCATGGTGACTGCAATCAACCCTGAATTCCAGATAAAATTTTCGAGCCAAACTTCCACATTACACTCATTTTAAAAGATTCTATTTGTGACTGGGCCTACTCTGCAATCACAAACATCTGATCCATTCAGCATTTTTTATGCACTCTTCAAAAAGTAACAAGTTGTACCATTTATACACACAAGTGAATTAAGGAACTTGCCCCAACCATTTAACATCTAGACAAGCTTTTTTTAGTTTCAGCAAGAAGGGTTGATCAACTCGCCCTATACTTTTGCGGAACTCTGCCTGGGCAAACATTGAGCGCGTCTCCTACTGTAGCTAAGCTTTCAACGATGGAAATATACTCCCCAAGGAACTAGAAGGTTTTCCTTTCCCTTCACTTTTCTTGTTAAATTTTCCCCTCCTGAACTTCCAGGTCCCGAAAGAATCTGCGAGAAAGGGATCGACTCACGTGTGATGTTTCATCGAGGTAAACATGTAAGAAAATTTACTACCAACTCAAAGTAAACTTTATACTTTTTCATATTCAGTTCATTTAGTTTTTATTCCTTTCATTCCTCCTGATGCAGATGTTGGTGCTGTCTTGCTGTCGAATTCATATCTGCATATAATTGTGATAACAACCAACAAAATGATTCAGTAATTGTCCCAGAGCTAAAAATATGCATTTCACACCCGGATTTCAACTGAGCAATCTCTTCTGTCACAATGCAGGACCACAAGTCAATTTATTTTGCTAAAAAACAAATCATTGCATACGTGCATAAATGAACCTGAATTGATAGATATTTACTGGTCCGACAAATATGTAGCCTATAGCCCTTTAAGGTTACCATATATATCTGTATCCAGACCTCATAGGATGGCTAGGAAGAATTTCCCTGGAAAACGCACCAACGCAGGAATCAATTGCCATCGACCGTACAAGTGGCCAGTCAGTTCTCTTCTACCTGCGCACTTGTCTAAATTCCTAATGGCTTGACATATAAATATAACAATCAAAATATTATAAAATTTCAAGGCATTTTTCCGCCTTCACCATCAACTTCTTCAAAAAATACCTATTCATGACGAACCCATGTATAATAATCTAGCACTGCCAACAAGACCCGAAAAAGAACTTATACGCGATCGGCAGCATAAAAAAACATGAATTACAATTTTACAAAGGCAAATCGAGACCCAAAGCGAGTCTTATACCTATCTGCTGACACTCACCTTGACCATAAACAGTCTACAAATAATTAAACAATTTATCCGCCATCGAGACCCAAAGCGTATCTTTGTAAAGATCTGCGGATAAATACACTATAATTACAATTTCCCAGATCCAATCGAGACTCGAAGTCGGATCTTATATCTCACCACATAAAGTCCTACAACATTTACCGCCAAGTTGTTCGTTCGCGAAAGCACTCTTAAGACTGACGTAGCCCTAGTTGTGACGTAGGTTACTCTAAAGATTTTTTTTCGCGTTCGTGAAACTTGGACGTAAGCAACGTGTTTCTTACGAGTAAAGCAATTACGATAAAACTACGTGTGGTCACGAGTCACGTAACACAGGCGTAGTGGTGGAATGGGACGGATCTGTCCGCTCTTCGCAGTCCATCCATCTTGTTGTAAGCTATCATGGTACAACTTTTATATAGTTCCATAATGAATGGGAACACAGTCCTGAACGAAAAATAAGATATTTATAGCACCCCCCCCTGAATCTATTTCAGACCCCGGATGCACCCCCTTGAATCAATTCAGACCATGAATGTCTTGATTTCATATCCACTGCAAACACAGTATTACAAATTAAACACAAAACCGTTCTAAACACTATTTTGGCACCACGTTCCAAACATTTTTGAAATATCTTGTTTAATTATCTAAACATGTTTAAAATCATTAACCATGTCTAGGCATTTGCATTGTGCATTTGACCTTTGACGCCATGGTGTGTTAGCGATTTTGGACATGTTCATACCTAAACCTAATTTCCCATGTTTCTAAAACTGTTGAGAGTATTGCCCAACTTGATATACTGGGCTTATCAAAATTAAATAATGGCAGCAAAATTATTTCTAGAAGACTGTGTTAGGTAACGCCAAAGTGACTAGTAGCATCTTAAAGTCACAATCCTCGTATTCCAATTATATGTCATTTATTGACATATACATCAGTTGGCTGAATAATCATTGTAATAGTGCAATTGAAGCATTATAAATAATCACCAAAAAGAGATTAAAATGTTAAATGTTAATAATCATAAGTTTCACACAGAATTGGCTCATCTATCCATGAGAGAGAGAAAATAATCCTTATCTCCACACTAATCGCTAAAACCCTAAGCTCAAAATCGATGTCCTTTACATTTAATAAAATCACAAAACTTTTTTTAAAGTTTTTGGAACACTTTTTATAAGTTTTGTACAGTAGGCCTATCCTATGGTATTGTTAAACTACACATACATGTTTTACTACCCTCAAAAAACAAAAAATCCATTTTCATCATCTCCATTTTTGGTGTAATTAAGTATTTTATTGCTAATTTTTGTTCTGGATGACTAATTTAATACACACAAAATATTATTTCCGAAATCTCTAAGTCAGCATTGAAAAAAGTACATAACGTTTTTGTCACTTATTGACCATATTCCCATTTTATGTTTGAAATCTCTTTATAAAATCAGTGCAATTCTTCTTTGCTATATATTGTCTGGTTTGCCATTTTTTCAATTGCTTACAACATTTCTTCCTGCTACTCAGGCATTTACCGTTAACTGTAAGATTCATTCATGTCCTTTTGTTTCGTTTAATTGGATAGAGGCCTATATTACTTTTTTTTTTAAATATGTTTTCTTTTTTTCTTTCCAACCAACAAGAAGACTCCTAATGAGGAAAAATATCCGCCCTCTTTGATATTGAAGCCATTCTTCTTTCTGTCCGGTGGAGGCTTATCTCTCTATCGAAAGTACACCGGTATATTAACAAGATAGACCAAGGGTATGATATAAGTTAATTGTTATAATATACTTTACTATTTATGAACATTTACCAGCGGTTCTCATACCAGGAGGAATTCAAAATTCGCTAAGGGGGTAGTTCGGATACTTCCAGTTTCAATATGTCATGCGCACAAAACCGTATGCTTTTAATATCCGTTAATGATTTCAGAACGGCAATTCAACACCAACTCGTACATAATGCACCCACGATGGCACCCAACGATGGCACCCAAATAGAAGACACTTATAATGATCCTAAGTTATGTGGTAAGTTCCTACGAACTGTCTAACGTCCCATTGTTCACGAACGCACGTTTTTCCCCCACCACTTGTAGAAGCGTAACAAGCGTTCAACATAAGTTAGGTATATACTTACAATTCAAGTTTCTCGACGAACCCCAGATCGAGATCCGAAGCGACCCTTATACCGCTCTCCGGCAGTCTATAACCATATAGACTACTTCAAATTTACCACCACATCGAGACCCAAGCAGAATCTTTTATACCCGAGCTGCTATTAATAATACGGTGAAGTACCCAATTGATTACCAATTGAAAACCTGCCAATCGAGACCCAAAGTGGGTCTTGTACCGACCTGCAAAATCTATGTATCAATTATCCTGCCAAATCGAACCCAAAGCGATCTAGTACCTATCTGCAAATACTTTATAACACCATCTAATGTATACCATTTAACCTGCAAATCGAGTCCAAACCCGGATCTTGTACAATCAGCATTACCATATTATGCGTCTGTACATGTACACTATTTATTATCAATTTAATTTTCCCAAATCGGGACCCAAAGCGGAACTCATACCGAACTGCAATTACTTATATATATATATATATTAAATAGTTGTAGTATGTTAAAATGTAATTTGAGAATGTTTAACTCAAATTAAAGTACCAAAGGCACGCCCCAAATATGATGCAAAAAAGGATGCCACATGGGAAGGAAGGGCGGGAATTTTCAGAAAACTGACCACAACGTCCGCATGTGATGAAACCGAGTGCAATTGTGAAAACACCCACTCACTGAGCCAGAACGCTTACCAAGATCATCAAAATGCGTCCATTAGCAACCCAATACAATACACCAATCCGATTTCGCACATTCCAACACCTCACTGGTCAGCAAGAGGTTCTATTAGTAGAGAGAAAACTTACGTTATCTTTAGAAATTATCTTCTCGCATGTTTTGCCGACCACAAAGAAAACATAGAGTACCAACAAGAGAAAGCAATGGTCCCTGCCTCCGCTTCTTCCACATACTGTGTGTGCCGCTTTGCATATACCTAATCGGTCGTGATACAATTGATGTATGTGTTAGAGGTGGCCAGGTGTAATAATAGTCCACCTGGAATCATTGTGCTCATATACTCCTTTGTTCTCATAATGCAATGCGCGTTTAGGTGAAAAGATGTATTCATGAGGGCGGTTTTATTTAAATCAAGAGACTGACGTGTCACTTTCATTCGTTGTGTGGCCATGGTAGGAAAAAATTTAAAAAACCACCCAATAGCACCCAACATCCAACAAACTGATATTTTGGCGGATTTGTATCGAATTGACATTATGTGATATACAATCCACCCAAACTTAATTAATTCCTTGCAATTTCAAAATGTCAGCGCCCAGCACGGACGACTGGTTTTGAAATGGGCTTCACCCCTTGCCTGGCAGCCATAGTTGGGGTGCATCCTGGCTTGAATTCAACCCAAATGTGCAGATTAAGGTAGCTTTTGAATTATACTTAATCAAGCGTGGTACATACGCACAAAAGATTTGGTAGGTTTGGGTTAGAGGCCCCCCAGTAAGGGCGCATCAATTCTGACCATCCTTTGGCTGGTCGTATTTGTCTATACCTACGACCGATTGGCGCTATTGAATGCACCCTATGAAATAACTATCGAACGACAGAAATTAAATGACTTGCACTTGCACAAACGGGCGACATCAATTCCTTTAGCCTGTTGACAAACTCCGTTTTCTTACTATGCTCTCATAAAACGTATTAATGTTTTCCCAAGAAGTGAGAAAGAAGGAGATGGCTCGATTTGAAATCCGATTACCCATGATTACTTTTTATTCTAGCACCTCATTGTTTGGGTAACTTCAAGGCCGCTCGATTGCACCTGAAGTAGCTGTTCATAGTCCGACTCAACGTGGCCAGTCAGGAAGGGGCAGAGCAGGAAGGAGGGACGGACTGCGATAACTAAAACAGTTTAGTAAAGAGGGGGGGTGGGTGTGTGGTGGGGGAAGGGGGGGGGTTTGGGGGGGGGGGGGGGGGGGGGAGTGTGGGGGGGGTTGGGTTTATGTTGGGGTGTGGGGGTGTGGGAGTTTGTGTTTGGTGTGGGGGTGGGGTTTTAGTGCAATTGTGGTTTTTTTTTGTGGTGGGGCGTGTGGGGGTGTGAGTTGTGTTGGGGGGGAGGGAGGAGGGGGTTGGTTGGGGTGGTTTTATTTTGTGGTGGGGGTGGGTGTTGGGTTGGGATTGGGTGTGGTTTTGAAGGGGTGGGGGAGGTGTTGTTTGAAGTTGATTTTAAGGGAGGTGGGAAGGGTGGGGGGTGTGATTGTGTGTGTGGAGGTGTTGGGGGGATTGGTGGTGTGGGGGGGGGGTGGTTCGTGTGGGGATAGGGTTTTGGGGATGTTTGGTGGGTGTGGGGGGTTTTTAGTTGTAATGTGGTGATTGAGGGGGGGGTAAGGGGGGGTGTAGTTTGTGGATAGGATTGTGGTTTTGTGGTTTTAGGTTTTTTTTTAGATGGAGGGGGGGTTTATAATTCCAGCTAAAATGTCTCTGCTGGTAATGAACTTCACGTTCGTGCTGAACGATAATTATTTATTTTATTCATTGGCAAAAAGTGTAGGAAATATTGACTTTTTAACGAAAAAACAGCAAATTAGCAGCCCTTGATTAATGTTTTTATGGTCCAAATCTTTAAGCCTAATTTACACATAATCCGGTTATTCCTGTGAACTACGATATGATGAATGATTAGATAATGCATTTTGAATACAACTCAACTTACCATCTGTGTCAGACAGTGTCAAAAGAGCCACAATCTTTTGAAAATTGTGTCACATTTGTCTGTAAGTGATGCAGAAAGTAACGTTTCGCTGTATGGTCCCGACCCCCAAAGTTAAATGACTTTGTGTAAAAGCCAGTTGACAACTGGTAATTGGAATAGTTCTGGGATTTAATGACGGTGTTGTAATGTTCTATACAAGAAGGCAAGCTTTTACGAATCATCGGTTTAAGCTTATTAAGATATGACTAGGCGATGAACAGTTTATCTTTTGAAGTTACAGTTGAACCATCTATCTCTTCTTTCTCATCCTTCTCTGGTCTTTTAACCATCTTTTATCTGCCAATATATCAACCTCAGTGTGCCCCCGAGAAAATTAATTCTGTTGAGGGATATGATCCCCCGCTACTCTATTCATATTTATAACGTTTTAATTTATTGAATGATTCCCGGCTTATCTGACATTGATGAACGAGAACTCCGTTGAGTCTGTCCTCTTCATGACCATTGACATATTTACGGTACGTACGGCGGTCCTGGTAGTACGTAATACTGTGTTCTAAAATTGAACAAAAGTTGGCATAAATTGAACCAGTTTTTTGAAATTCTCAGACTGGCAGAATATCAAAAGGCATTGTGGGGAAACGGATGCGACCGTAGAGATTGCGTGGTCCTTTTCCGTGTCCTGCGAGCACCGAATACCCGCCAAAAAACGTTCTATTTTTCCCTCGCAAGGGTTTCTTTAGGTTCAGACCCAATACGATACATATTCAAAAACATAAAAACATAGCAACGGACCCTCTGATGCAAAACCTCATAAACCCTTCGTTTTCCTGAGATATTTGAAATTCATTCACACATTCGCTAGACGGACTGATAAAACGTTAATCTCGCTCGCAGGTACCATTTAGATAATATCTATTCGCAGTCTGTAGCACAGAGTACAAACCAAACACCGTGGAACTACTTCCCGAACCGCCCGGTATAATTTGATTACACCTTCAAGTTACGCATCCTTATATTATTATACGAGGAGGACTATGTATCACTTTGATTGAATGGAAAAGAAAGCAAAGCAGAATGGACATTTTAGCTGTTTACATTGTCCTGTATTTTGTCCACATTTGGGAATATACTGTATAAACTAGCTACAGAAACTAAATTCGTACAGGCGTAATGTGGAATAACTAACGGCTAATAAAAACGTTCTAGTTTGCATATGGATTACGAACTTTTATTATTTGTCTATAACAGAAACACGTTCATCCTGGTTTTCCATCGCCCATTTTCGGGGGGATGATTTCGGGACAGTCACTTTCCTTTTTTTGGGGGGTTGGGGGGGTTGAAGACCACTATCCCGTATGGTGGGGAGTTAGGATAAACCCCCTCTAACCTCCCCCCCACCATCCAACCACCACCACCACATACCATACTAATGTGTTTACCGCGAATTGCATGTATTCACTCCCTTTTCATTTGTTGATCCTACGGCTAGTGTAACGTAATAGCTGTATTTGAATTTAATCATAACTGATTAACAATGATGTGGCGATTACTAAATACTATGAATATATACGAAATCCATGCATTAAAATGATGAGGGAAGAAAATTATATTGTGTGTGACTAGGTCCTCTACAAAGTCTCTAATGAATCCTACTTTATTTCACAATCGTGAACTTATATTAACCTCAAGATTAGCAATCACACTCTATTGGTATTGAACCTGGATGAGCATCTCCACCTGAGCGCTACTCCTCATGGCTGAATGGCGTGCCTCAACAGATTGAGAAACAGAACTGGCCGATCTAAGGTTTCCTTGCAGACGTGGGATACCTGGAAGCAGGTAAGGACGCAGACATGTACAATGCTACCAAACAAGGACCTTGCGGAATTCAGTGAAGCAGCCAGAGCTTTGTACCAGCTCTGGTTGGATCAATTTGAGGTAAGAAGAATCCAAAATAAGCTACAGAAATGAAAACTTGCTCTGCATAATGAAAATGAGGCAAAAATCAAACAGTACAATAAAACCACCAGTACTCGCCGTCGGCTAAACACCTACCAAGTTGGAATGATGTGATATGTGATGAAGTGTTATAGTAGATTTCAAATTACGTGGAGACTCCCTAACATAAATCCAAAGGTGGATGGTTCAATCCCGGCCATGTGGAGACTATGCCTTTGTGCACACAAAAAACATCTTGGTCGTGGGTCCAAAGTTAATTTAGAGAATCGGGCTTACTGGAACTGATGCATCAGTTCTACAATGGTTGTTTTAAAGCAATATTGGCACATTTTTTGAAGAGCGCCAATTTTCAAATTTGATATTTTTGCACAGTTACGTTGGTAATTGTATAGGAAAACGATACCTTACGAACGAGAATGCTAAAAAATGCTTACGTTATCACAAAATAAGGCGATTTTGTAATTAGGAATTGGGATCCAGATGGGACTAACGGCAGAGCTGGAAATGCTACGTTTATTGTCCGTCCATGATGAATAGTGCCACCCTCGGAAAAGAAACTAACTTGACTTGCCCGAACTATATTAAAACAAATAGGGAGGAGCGCAGATACGTACATGGAGCTATTTCCCGGCTATTTTCACATTGGATTGGCGTTTCCAGCAGCCGTTGAATTATTATCGGGGGATCCCCGATAATAATTGTTCTAGGACAAAATCCTTACGTTTGTGACACAGACATTTTCGAGCTTAACCATCACAGGGTAGACGTTTACAGCCAGTTAACAATGCAAACCGTGTAAAAATCTCCACAATTTTTGCATGAAATGGGGGGCGCCCTTCAAAAAAATGTGTAATATTGCTTTTAATGATAGGACTTGTCAAATCCGCTTTGTGCTTATCTCTTACAAGTTGGGCCCATTTTTATGGCCAAAATAAAAAACTTAGTTGTGTTATTACGCATTGATATAAGGAATGCATTATTTTCCTCCAGAGGCCCTACTGTGATTAACGAATATACCACCTGGCACAAAAAGTATCCGGCAGGTGTTTCTATCAGTATTGTTCCAAAATCAGACCATTTTGAAAGGGTTTTCGGAAAAAATATATTTGTTGCCTATGTCTTGCTCTGTCATTTAATACCTGGCTGGTAAAAAAGCGTGCAGAAATGGTTGAGATAGAACGCCCGAACAGACGCAAACCCACAAAACCAAAAGTTGCCCATTTTTTGGATTTTTCAATGGGCATTGCAGGTACTGGGACCACGGACACGCGGACCCACAATCAAATAGGGCAAGTAGGTTTTCTCGCTATTCAGTCGGAAAACATCTCATTGTGTAAAACCAATACACACGGATTTATTGCGTGTACCACACAGTGCACATTGAAAAAAATCCCAAAAACTGCAATTTTGGGTTGGGGGGTTTCGCGTATTTCGGCCACAACTTCTATCTCAGCTATTTTTGCACGTTTTTTTACAAGACGAGGGTGTTAAATGAAGAGCAAGACATAGGCAACAAAAACACATTTAATTCAGAAATCTTTTACAATTTTTCATATGAGGGTGCCGAGGGGAGGTGGTCGTAACTCCAAAGAGAGTGATGAAACAAATACAAAATATAAAAACAAATGAAGAAGAGAAAGTGCGTGTGACAGGTGGGATGTTAGGAGTTGATTATGCTAAAGGTAAGTTACTATATGTTTAAAATAATCAACATTTAATGAAATAGGTGCTGGTGTGTCATCCTGATACATCAAATGAAACATTCACAGCTATCTTAATGTGAAACAATGTATTTTATGTCAAAATTTATGTAATAGGACATTACATAATTGTATGACTACCATAAAACTTTCTACCTGGTGCCATTAAAATATTTCCTCTCACGGTGAATGGGACAGACCTAAAACTTTTTAATGAGGTACTCACTATTTGAAATCTTACTATAGTACGATGTCTTTGAGGTGTTACCGTGTATTAATAATATTTACATTGAATTGTGCAAATTAAGTAGTTAGGAATGCTCCTTTTAATTCACTTTTATCTTATTAAAATATGCACTAAGTGTGACATAACACGGACGGATACAGAATCATGTAATCATCAGGCTATTATGCGATCCATCCATTCAGTGACCTGGTTGGTAATGAGTAGTGTATTAATTTAAATTGGCTAAATTATTCAAATGAAGATAATTATCTACGTAATGATAGAAGAATCTGACACAAAACGATACAGGATGCATCCTTTGACACATTTCGCAAATTTTCAGTGTTAGAACTGTCGAAATCTTTTGTTAATGCTTTTGGATTCTCGGATCTGGATAAATTTAACCTCCAGGTAAAGCGGGTTCCCGCATCACTTAGAGGAGCCGATGAAGTGCCAAATGTGGTAAGCACGTATTTTATAGATGTATGGTGGTACTAGTTTCAATGTGTACAAAACAAGTTAGCACCGGTCTACTGACATGTTAGAAGTGTGAAGAATATGCCCATACATTTACAACATTCAATAGCCGTATCATGCCTGATTAAGCGCGAATTTAAAAGCACAAGCCTGCAGATGCTCACGCATACTGCGGGCAGTGCTTGGTTCGTTGCCCTGCGTTGACGTCACAGTTCAAATCACTATACGGAATAAATCGCAATCTCATATAAGGCGCAGTTCACACTCCATAGAAAACGTTGTATACAAATGTGAGAACTCGAACAGTCTGGGGTGTTACAGACCCGGGAGATTGATCCCTACTCTTTCAATGAGGTCCGACAAACTTCTTATGTGTCAGGGATTGATTTCCCTGAAAACGGGATAACAGATTTTACTATGACTTTCCGAAACCGCCACAGTCTTCGCAATGGGTGGGAGCAAGGAGAAAATTCTTAAAGCACTCTTAGGCAATGCCGACCTTATAGGAAAATATGTTGGTATGACCAAGAAACCCCGACTATCGCGGGCTCGAACCAGGCCGCTCGGTCGAAGGTTATACAATGCCGACGGGGTTGCGCCTTAGACCGCTCGGCCAACTTCACCCTCATTCGTTTGATACTAGTTCAGGCTATAATGACATGGTTAACCGTGCCACAGAGTGAATACTTCGTTTGATCAAAAATTGATTTAATATATTTATTGGAGGCTGGATAAATCGGAGGGCCAAGAACAGAAATCGATAATTGCGTTAATTAAAAACAATTTATAGTAACCCAACAGCCCCATAATGCCAGAGGTACATTTTTTCAAATTGAATAATACCTGGGTGACCAAGCACATCAATACATTTGAACATACAAATTACATAAACAATATAAAATTGTAGCATCCATAATTAAACCCCAAAAAGTCGCCAATTACTGACTTCTAATATTACAATAGCGGATATACGAGACATACGAGCCTTGGGAGATGGACGATGGAATGTTTACTCGGATGCAATATTCTATTGTCCTGGTCTTTGACATTTAATTTAATAAGTACACAGCAAAATTTAATCACCTGTTGAGTAGGGCCACGGAGTTACCACTCGGTTGGGTACCACATCGTCGCAGCAAAAAGTGAGGTTAATCATCAACTAGGCCCCGCTCCCAGTATCAAATCATGGCGAGTTTCCCCTCGCATGCGAGTTTCATGCGCTGTCTAGCGGTGTACACGCTATATGTCAGTTTACAGCGCTGCCTATTCAGTTTGAATCTATGGCCGGGTTTCATAAATCATGTCCAGATAAATTCATGCCGATGTTTTTAAAAAACTGGAAAGATTTTTTCAAATCATGTGCAAACTGGACATGTTTTTTTCTCAACATGAGCAAACTCGACATGATTTTGAAACTGGCATCATTTTTCTGGACATGATTTATGTACAAAAACTCCCAACCACATAGAGAGAGCAAAAACTCGAGAGCTGGTAGTTTTTAGAGGGCAAACTGGAAAGATCTGGGATTGCGCTGTAAACTCGACATATCCCGCTGCACACTCGACATTGCGAGGAAAAAACTCGATACACGCGCGTGAAAACTCGACATGCGCGGGAAAATCGCCATGATTTGAACGTGGAGCGTGCCATAATCCTACCTATTCGTACGCTGCAGTACTTCAACGCTATTTCACTCACATAGGGGACGTACCGGTACGCACTCCCAGGCGACATTTGCTTTAGGGTTGTCACCTTAAAAATTTCAGGGGAAATTTTTTTAAATGAAAAAAAGTGGGTAAATTGCACATTTTTTTCTCCCGCATTTGGCATTAGTATTTTCTAAAAACAAAGCACATTTTCGCATTTGCATTTTTCACATTATTCTCAGACAAAACTTGTTTTAATTTGGCCTTATATTATGCATGACAGAAGGAAGTAGTGGGATTTCGAATCAAAAAACTTAAAGTCACTAAGTTGATTTTGTATAATTTATTGGAAATTGGTAAGTAAATTTACCCATGCAAGTGGTAAGCGAAGCATTGTGTTATGAGATATAAAAATATTGACTGCAATGAGAGGTAATAGTGAAAAGATATTCATGCGAGCGTTTTTGACTTTTCATTCACCGAGGCAAGTGGAGTGAAATTGGGAAATGGTCAAAAACTTTGACCGAATATAATATTTATATTGCATGAATATAGGTAGTCAATATAGCAAGTTTACTATAATTAATTACCTGATTTTTTTTTTTAAGTCATATGATGGCTCAAATCCCAATTATGATAAGTGGTCATTCTTTATGGTAAACTTTAATTCCAGATTTAGTGTCCGTGGACAAAGAAACATATATGAATGTGCTATGGGACGCGGAGCTAGCAATGGACAAAATATGCATTTGATCATTTTTAGGAAAGGACTTGAATTGTGGCTTTAAAATGTTTACACATTCTTATTACAACATAAGATTGTAAGGCTTTGGTTTAGAGCCATGATAAGTGGTTCGATATGACATTTGCACACTGTTTATTAATATCTCCGATATGAAAGACTGGTTATAATTAAATTAACGTGACATTATGGTCATTAAAAACCCCCTTTTTTTTTTGGGGGCGCTTTGCAAACACGGAGTATTGTATTTCAAATCGGGTACTGAGGATTTGAGTTTATGAAAACCATGGAGTCTTTCACGATAAAAATGCATAACCTATTACATTCTAAAATATACGTCACATGTGACAACTCTCACAATGTGAATCCAATCTAGGCTACAAGATTTAGTTCAATTTTGCCCAACATTGGAGGGTTGGTCCCTTTATGTTCTTTGCACTACATCGAGGTGCACCCGCAACGCGTCATCAATGGAAACAAGGTCGTCGCGCCCCTGGACTAATGCACTGTAGTCCTGTAAGGGCAAAGCGAAAATGTTGCAAAGACAAAAAATTATTCAACATTTGCATCATTTTATGAAGTTATTGAACCCTGTAACATTTATAGGGGCTCCAAATGCTATTATCTTCAAACGCATGCGATTACTATTGATGTCAATTTCATTAACTTTTGAGAGCCATGAGTTGAATAGAGCTCGCTTTAAAACAAATGATTCAGTATTAAACATCAATTGTCATAAAGATAATAATGGAACGCAGTCCCCGTATTTTGTGACGCTTAAACCA
>JAMKCH010050560.1:0-94227 GCA_023653785.1 Ophioderma brevispina
AGATTGGGTACAAAGTTAAAGATCCAATGGTGCACCTTTGATTCCAAATGACAGGGTGATGTATATGGACAAAATTACAGATGCAATAGTTTGCCTTTTAAAATAAATTAAATCCCAAGAGTGACAGGGTGAGATATGGGGACAAAATTATAGATCCAATAGTTTGCCTTTAAAATAAATCATATCCCAAGAGTGAAAGGGTTAGATATGGGGACAAAGTTAACCCAATGGTGCACCTTTGAAATGAATCAAAATGACAGGGTGAGATTTGGGGACAAAGTCATAGATGCTCTTTGAAATTAATCAAAATATTGTCAAATTTCCCCCTTCACACCTTTGCCGGAAAATCTGGTCAATATTTGTCCAATACTGCCCAATTTGTTGGTTGTGTGAAATAGCTGTGTCATTTCGTATTCAGCGCGACTCGCCAATGCTGTTAAACTTTTCACCGAGTACATATTGTCATCTATGTAACATATACCGCTGCATTGCTGCGAGCCTTTGTGGTTACATTAATAATGCATTATGGTCAGTTTAAAAAATGTATGAGACACCACTCATCCTACAAGAGAGTGATATCGATACCGTCATATTGAACCAAAAGTGACCCGAAAGGCTTGTTTTTAAACAAGCAAATGCTCTTTATGGGAAGGGGAGATTCCCAGTCAAGTCTGGGTTCACAATAGACTGCCCCAGGGGGCTTCTTCCCCCTTAATATAATGCTGATTAAAGTCAAATTGAGAAATCTTATCGGACGTTTGTTTCCATAGAGCTCCGGTGATGTTGCTGTAATGAGCTGAAAATTGACTGCTTGTCTTGTGTAAGGTTTTCTGTGGTCTGGTTTTTTTGCTAATATTTCTCAAAATTGTTTTGAAAACAGGCCCGTAACCAGGATTTTTTGAGGGGAGGGTTTTTTTTCTTTAAAGGGGGACCTTTTCCCTCTAAATTTGCCCTTTCCCAAGAAGTTTTGGAGGCATTTTGAAATTTTTGGGGCATCCCCCACCCCACTGGTTATGGGCCTGTTTGAAAATGTATATTTTCAAGTGATAAGACCAAAAGCAGCCTAATAAAGATAAATTCAGATACT
Source organism: Ophioderma brevispina (assembly GCA_023653785.1). NCBI lineage: Eukaryota > Metazoa > Echinodermata > Ophiuroidea > Amphilepidida > Ophiodermatidae > Ophioderma > Ophioderma brevispina. Next base: position 1,088 of record JAMKCH010050560.1, read on the forward strand.
TAGTCTTGTCTTTGAACACCGCTGTTTTCTTCCTTTTCTGTCAATTTTTTAAGTTGGAAAAAACTTATGAGAATTCTACAGACATATCCTTCATGTTTAAGCTGTTCCTGCAAATTTCAAATAGTTTGATTCTTTGGGTAGATCAATGATAGGGTCTTCAAGTGTATTATTATCAGTGGCCTTCGTCTACAAGGGAAGGGATGTTCAAAATCACAAAATGCACTTTCATGATTTTCTGAATCAGAAAATTATAATATAGATTATAATATATTTTCATCAAAGAAGTTTAGTTAACTTAAAATACCTTAGACCAAAAGTGGCTTAATAAGGGTAAAGATGGATAGTACAAGGCCTCTTAAAAGTATTTATTAGTTTCTTGTAGCAGTGGCCTCTGAAAAGTGATGAGGGTTGCAGGTTTTATTTTTACTAAATGATGCTAAAATATGGTCATTTTCAATGAAAATTAATATTACCACCAACTTTTAGCAGCATCAGAAAAGATGTTGAGGCCTTTTTATTTTAAGGTAATGAGGAATAGACCCCTAGAGGTCTCCACAATCATGTGAAAGTGACTGTAGTTATTAATAACACACAATTAGGTCTATCATCCAGGTGGATAAGAAAGCAGACCAAAGTTCAAGACATTAAACATCAAAAATTAAAAATGGAAATGGGCAGGACACATAGCACGATCAAATGATAACAGATAGACAAAACGTTGCACAGAATGGTGACCAATGACAGGTTCACGAAGTAGGGGTAGGCAAAAAACAAGATGGAGAGATGAAATTGTGAGTTTTGTAGGCATGACATGGATGAGAGCAGCACAGGACAGGTCCATGTGGCACCAGCTTGAGTTGAGGAGGTCTTCGCCCTGCAGTGGGCTGAAAATGATAGGTCTATCATCCATCAGAATTTCAGGATTGAAAATTAATATTTAATATAATTGAAAAATGAAATGTTTCACCTTATTCCAAAAAGTGAGTAGGGAGGGTTACAAGAATCTGATAATTTTTTTTAGGCTGCCTAAGGTTGGAATTGAGGTTCCTGCTCTATAGACACTAAGCACGAAGAGAAGATATCAGTAGCTTCCCACAATGCATTGCTTCCAATGGAGGTTTTGTACAGGTAATGATGTGAATCGTTAGAGATGAAACATGGCTAAAGTAACAGTACTGATCACAAACTTGGATTTTTAGAATGTTTCATCTTTAACGATTCACATGACTACCTGTACAAAAATCTCTATTGGAAGCAATGCATTATGGGAAGCTATTGATATCTTCTCTTCTAAGCACGTGTGAGATTTTGGCCTGAAATCATGCTCTACTTTAATCGCCAACTCTAAAATAAATTAATGAAGTAAAATTTTACGCCTGGAGTGGGAATCAAACCCACGACCTTAGGCTTTTAAGACAAGCACCTACAGACGCACGCCACGCAATCCGAGCCAGCAGAAGGTTGCTCTTTTGTAATACTTAAATAAAATACATTATCAGAATAAACCGCACACATAATCATGAATAGTGCCGCTATGAGACGAGGTAAAAATATGTGATGTGATCAAGCAAAATGAATCTGAAGTCGCAAATATTGATTTTGAGATATGGTCAAACAAAGATGAAAATGTCTTTTGTTTCCTATTTTTTTTTGCCACCCTTCAACTGATTGGTCAATTTCAATGGGGTTTTCTGCAAAATTTAGCTTTGTAAATGGTGCATACAGTTACATGGAAAAGTAAAAATTGAATCTGACTGACTTAAGACTCATTTTGCTTGATCACACCACATATATGCTCCTGGAACATGTTTTTGGGCAAAAATTTACATTAGCAGATCCTTACTGCAACACACAAGTGAATGGAGATTAATATTTTTTCAGCACTAGTGATTTCTTCCTTTTTGTGAATATTATTTTGGAAAAAAATACCTTATTAGAACTCTACAGACCTCATCCTTCACCTTTAAGCTACTCTTGCAAATTTTGCATGCCTTAAGGCTTCACCACAATGTCAGTGTACACAAAGCAAAATGACCATTACACTACACCCAAGTTCACCGACCTATCTGTATGCATGTACACTCATCAATTGACCCACTGTCTACTGGGGCATCATTAATCATACCCAGGAACCCAATTAAGTCAATAGCTCACTACACCAATGTATGTGGGTAGTGAACTGTGTCAAGGGAATTGAAAATGTTGGCTTATTGCTTGAGGGCATTGCCCTCACTTTGTTTAATGTTTAAGGTGGTTCTCACCTAAGCATTGGTTTTCTCACTTCCACCTGAGAGATTTCCAAGTATTCATATATAGATCAATCCTATGCAGTGGTGGTGCCCGACTTCTTTTTTTGGGGGGGGGTCAAATGGGGGTAAAGTGAAATTTGAAGGGGGAAATATCAAAAATTCTGAGATTTTCAACCAATTTTGGCCCAAAATAACTGATTTTTAACAAATTGTTTTTTTTTGGGGGGAAGAGAAAAAATTACAAGGGGAAACCCCCTGCCCCCTCTGGCACCACCACTGATCCTATGATTGGTCACAGTTGCCTGAAAATTAAATAGTGGTGCTTTAAATTTCCATATTTGGAATGGTCAGAGGTCAAGTCGATAGATAATATTAAAACAAAAAATGATATTATTCCATCTTTTGTTCCAGTTTGTAAATTGATATACTTCTTTGTTACACACTTTCACCATATTCACACGTAAGTCACATTTAAGTGTGATAATAATAATAAAATAATAACTTTAAGTGATGATCAAGGGGAAAATTTACATATTAATGATTTTTTAATGAGTTTGCATTATTATTAAAAATTGCATCATTTAAATATATTTGCATAAATTAATATTCATACCCTTTGTTATTCATTTGATGGAATAAAGTGCATAAATACCATATTTTTAAATTAACAAAAAGTACTTTGGCGGAATCCAAAATTTGCCCTAACGTCAAATTCTATGCATAACAAAAAATATCAAAGGAACTTCCCCTAATCAAATTTAAGAAAGAATAATAATAATAATATAGCATACAAACAACAACATTAACAAAACATATTTTAATTCTCATAATGCTATTGACATACCCACCACAGTGCCTTGGACACTATACAGGCGCCGGATTCCAGGGAGGGGGCGGACGGGGGCGGTGCGCCCTCCGGTATTCGGCAAATTCTGCAAAAGTCCAGCCCATTGAGCTATTTGGGACCAGTTACAGCTTTCAGCCCACGGTTTTAATTTTGACATTTTTCAAATCCTGGATCCGCCATTGCTTTAAAACAGAGTACCTATGACCAACAAAATAAAGAAATACAGCTAGAACGATAAGAAGGATTATAGAAAGAAGGGCCATTGCTTCTGATTATGGTTGACCAGTAAATAACTAGGCAAAATGTGAACATGTGATAGTGCTAACCCGACATACCTACATATAAGCTTGATGAGCATATGAGATTAAGTACAGTTTGAGTGAAGGATCTGTATTCTGATTTTTATTTTCAGAATGTGGAGCAAATGTGTTGTGTGTTCAGGAGAGTGTCCTATACTGTAAAACTCAAATCTCTAGGCTGGTACACATTATTTGCCCTCCCTCATAAAAAATAAACGGCACTTAAAAGTTATTTCCTTATTCATGATGCTCTCGTTGTCTCCTTTCCCCATTTATTAATTATGCAACTGTTTCCTGCAATAATCAATAACCTGTTTACTTCTTTTTTATGGTTTTCTTCAGGGAATTTTACAGAAAAAATAAATAGCACAAATCAACTAGTCGGTTTCTCTGGCACTAGGACATAAGATATTTCCTTACCTTTTCCGGTTTGTTTCTTGGTTTCCTTTTTATCCCATTTTATAAAGATGAAGAGTTTCACTATGAGCATTGATATAAACCTATTTCTTATTTTGTTATTTTTTCTAATTCTATCTTAGAAACAACAAAACTTTGTTTTCACAAAAAGTACCCGATAACCCTCGGGGGTCCCTTCCCGAAAGTCAGTCGTAAATCTACATCCATACTTATGTCATGCCTGAGTGACCAATTTGTCCCAAAGCACTGTGGGTACTGGAATGAAAAGGTCTGTTCTGGTATGTAGACATACGTGATTTAGTATACACATAGGGTACGCACGAGTTTGGGGAACGCGAACGGACCACTGGCACACTACGTGACTATCTACGGGCATCTAAGCACTATTTTGATTGGTGTCTTAAAGGTAATATCATGTATGGCAATCAGAGATACCGTACTGGAATTACCAATGGTGCATTAACTGTATCATTCTTGGTAATTAAAGCTACTTAAGAATATGAATATTGTTAAATGTTTCTGAAATCATGATCTTTTTTTAGAATGAGTATCTTAGATATTGTAATCTCATCCACCTTTGGACAGTGATTGTACGTCTTAGATGAATCTGTCGTTTTTAGTAGGGTGTGCGTTTAATAACCGTAATAGCAGCAATAAAAACCACAAACCCCAATGGATAGATTGGCTTTCGTAGAATAGACCTAGCAAATGCATCAAATTTATGTGGAATAAAATATGAGTTGTGTCACACACACAAAGCGTTATACCCGCAGGGCTTTGCCCCTACTATGAATAGGATTAAAGAAGGCGACCGCTCCTTGGTCAGGCAGGGTCTTGCTGGAATGATTATTAAAAATAAGTGATTCATGGATATGCTCTAGTGCCAATATTGGTACAGGTAATACTGTATGGTACTTGTCTTTGAAAAAGAAAATTCACTTGGGTATCAAGTGGTATATGCGGCGCTGTTCGGTAAACAACTTGGGATTGTTTTGGTGCAGATGCATTATTCAGATGTTTTCGGAAGGCGATTTGCGATGTATCAAATTTGAATCTTGCACGATGCTTAATTGGAATAAAAAATATCCGTCGTGTGGAGGAAAAAAGTCAACAGGTTTTAAAATAACAAGCGGTGGTCAGTGTTGACAATAGCCGGCTTGCTGGCTTTGAATATGGTATGAATGTGAGGGGGTGTGGGTTGTACGTGTGTGCGCGAATAGTGAAATTCAGAAGAACGAGCTTCTTAATGGAGGTACAGGCAAGGCTGTGTAAAGAGACTTTTCGGGGAGGATGCTTAAAACCCCCGGGGTATCAGTGGGTGGTACTGGTGGAAGCTTGAGGTTACTTATGGTCAAATCACTTAAAAGGTTTTGTGATAACAAAAAGTTGGTAAACAATTAAAAGTGTCCTTAAATTCACCACGCTTTTGACTAATGTCCATTAAATTGACTGCTGGTGTGAGCAGACAGGGTTGAGTTGGAAGTACTGAAGTTGTTCAGGGAGCTGAATTACTAAAGATCAAATGATTCTTGAAGGTGGATGTATAAGATGTGATGCTTCTGTGAGGTACGGGAGAGGGAAGGAAAAAGTGATGGCGTGGTGAATTAAAAAATGTAAATGGCTGAGTGAAAACAAAATAATAATGTTTGGCTAGAGTCAGGGTGGTAGCTTGAGTGTGGATGAATGTAAAGAGTTGTGAGTGGAATTGGGAAAATGAGTTGAAGTAGAGGTTACTTGTGGTCAAATCTAGCTAGTTTTTGTGTGACAAGAAAAAGTTGATAAAAATTATTTGAAATTGCCAAACTGTTGAATAATTTTAGGAGAAGGGGGGAAATGGTATCACTGGTGGTGAGTGGTTATTATTACAGAAGTAAAAAATAACGTTATACTTATGTTTCAACGCGTTTAATTCATATAGCCTTCCCAATTATTTTACTTATTTTATAACCTACAAATTTGATAAATGCTATCCAAAAATGTTTGCAAACGTGTTTAAACACAGTAAATGTAAAAAAAATAAAACATTGTTTTGATAACAGTTAATAAACACTGAATTTTTTTTTTATACGCTGAAAAGGTTTCTTTTTAAACAGCTACGTTTAATTTAATAAATGCTAACCATTTGAAAATAAACGCTATCCCTTTTAAGGGAACCCCCTACTGTTTAAACACGTCCCGAGAATGTCCCTCGGAATCTGCGAATGAAACCAATAGCATGTGAGGGTTGTGGAGTTCAAAATTTATTGGTCCCCAAATGGGTCACATTTTTGCAGATTTTGCTCAAACATCCAAGCAAAAATCATTTAGCCCTACATTAATATTGTAAATGATTAATCCCTTCGTAAATTACTACATACACCACAATTGTACACAAGGAAAGGGGAACATCCCAAGCAATAAGTCGGTATCCCTTTGGTATCAAAAGATTAGAATTCCACTGGTATTTTTTATTACAAACACGACTGTCTGGTAAGAGGCTAACACTATTGTGTAAAATTACTAGAAATACACAAATTGTACACAGCGAACAGAAAATAACCACAATCTTTCCGTATCGCGAGCTCACCCTTGCAAACGATTTCCCCCTATAAAAATGGTTTCTGAATTGGCTGTTGCCGAATAAGCTTAATCGGCTTATGACATCCGGTTAACTGCGCATGTGCAGTCAGATTTTGGCGGTTGAGGTCAGGAGTCCTCAACAACGAGATGTTGATTTACTTCTCCAATGCGGTTAACTTAGTAGCTACAAGAATCATTCGATTCGATTTTCATGTCTTTACCACATTATGATCCAATTGAAGCAAAATATTTTTTGTCTGCATAATACAAATGTGACAAAGGTTTTGAAACCAAACAGACATGAAACTCAATAGCAAGGCATTTTTGTGGTAACGGCAGAGTCATCGCATTGGAAAACTACAGCAACCTCGTCGTGATTTCAAGATTTTAGGACACCTTGGAGATTATTTCGGGCGTGATATTACCCACAATTCAAATCAAAATCTGTAATGCCCGATTTCGCTTATTAGTGTCGCTGAATTGTTTGCTTTGACGAATTGACCGTCACCCACTCAGAAGTGATCCCCGCATACGTACACATACCACCATTAAAAAAGCACTTTGTCGTGGATTTCGCCTGGCGACCGTCGCTTATAAAATGATCCTTGACATCCTGAACATCTTCAGGTATGTTAATTTGTTCAGCAAATTTTACCGTTGCTAAGAGAAAAAAAAGAATAGATTTTCCAATATGGCAGGTATGAACTGCGTAACGACGAGTGTGGGTGTTTTTATCAATTTTATCTTTTTTTTTTTTTTTTTTTTTTTAATTTTTTATTATTAAACATCGCCGTTTCAATGAAACACATCAATTGTTTATATATAAACAGGCAAAGAACGTTTATTATCAGTTATCGTGTATTAAAACGCATTAGCCAACATTTTGGTAGTGTTATAAATAAAAGAAATATATGTGGAAGGCTATAAGAAATAAACGCGTTGAACCTTTATAAAGCATAACCGTTAGTGTTTTACATGTGGCTATGGAAATGTTTTGGTTTGGGTTTTATTTTGTAAAATCTACCAAAATATGTTATTTTTGGTGTCCCAGTTGCATCCCAGGTTTAATATTTAAGAAAATAAATGATTAATGAGTTAAAAGAATAAAATATCTTTGAACATTGCCAGGGTGACTATAAAAGAAACTGTACACGATTTGATCGATTTATTACTTTGGGTATTGATTTGATTGCTTGATTGATTGATTGTGCAATTGAAAACTAAAAAATAAAAGTCTTTTTAATTATTTGATTGATTGATTGATTGTGAACATAGCCAGGGTGACTCAAGAGAAACTGGACATGATTGATTGAATTGATTGTAACATAGACAGGGTGACTAAAGAGAAAATGGAACATGATTGATTGGTTGATTGATTGTAAACATAGCCAGGGTGACTAAAGAGAAAATGGAATGATGATTGATGATTGATTGAGATTGGTGATTGATTGTGAACTAGCCGGGACGGAAGAGAAACTGGACTGATTAATTGATGATGATGATTGATGTGAAACTAGCCAGGGGACTAAAGAGAAACTGGATGATTGATTGATTGGTTGATTGTGGTGAACCTAGCCAGGTTGACTAAAAAGAGAGCTGGACATGATTGATTTGTTGATGATTGATTGATTGATGTGAAATAAACGCCAGGGTGACTAAAGAGAAGAAACTGGCAGATTGAGTGACTGGGTTGATGAGTGATAATTGTTCACTATGTCCTAGCGTCCAAAAGGTCCATTTTTTCCAAAAACTGTTGAAAGGATCCAGTTATTGGGAATCTGCATGAAAAGCATTCAAAATGAGTACAAACAAGCATTGTCTTAGGTCAGTATTTCGTTGGCTTCCCAAATCACCTGCATTCATTTGGGAAGCCATCTTAACCTATACTACTCTACCAGGGTTGAGACGGATGCGTTAAATCTGGAGGTCAATAGGTAAGCGCCCCTGGGATTGAAAAAGGAGACTTTGTAGTGGATTGATCTACCTTGTACCGTCTCGGTCCCGTGGTTGTAATTCCCCGTCCTGTCAAGACAAAGTGATGTGTTGATTTGTCCACTTCTTTATGCCCCTTTTTTCCGTATTCATAATTCAATCAAGAAATCTCCATCTCAATATTCATGTTAGAATTGATTGTTATCATTGCCCTGCTATGCGAGTAATCTCATATTTGATATATGCTTGCGCATATACACGATTGGAATCGGTTTTACTTTGCATGAGGTGCCGGGATAACATTTTTTTTAGTTTTCCCCATGGATTTTTGAGTGGATAAATAAGAGTTGTGGGGATGTTGATGGCGCATATAATATGTTGCTTACAGCAATAATAGCACCATTTTTTTTGAAGAAGTGCCCCCCCAATTTCCAAAACTTTGAGATTATGAACAGTTGCATTGGAACTGGCTAGCAAAATATACATGTGAATGGTTAAGCTTGAAAATGTCTATTTGTGCAAACTAAGGAATTTTGTAATAGACGTAATTTAAATCGGAGATCACGATATATTCAAACAGCTGCTGGAAAGTCTCTTTCAATCCAATATGAAAATAAGCGGGAACTAGCGCTCTTATTTGTTTCATTGGTTCAGGCAAGGTCACGTTAGGTCTATTCGTGAGGTGGCACTATTTTATCATGGGACTGAGCGATTTTGGTTGTTTCCAGCTCTGCCATTAAATTTCCAATCTGGGATCTCGATTCGATTTACAAAATGCTGTTTTATGAAAATACACATGTTTGAGTATTACCGTTTCACAGCATAGGGTATTAGACAATTATCAACAACAATGTGCAAAAATTCAAATTTGAAAATTGGGGGGGGTGCTCTTCAAAAAATATTAATATTGCTTTGGTTTCTTGAGTACTAACTGTTGATTGGCCAAATAGGATTATTCATTTTGAGATGTGTACAGAAGTATAGAAAAACAAATTATGATTTTGGATGATTTTTAAGATGTCTGATGTAGCAAAAATCACTGGTAGTTCAGAGTAATAAAAATAAATATAATTTTTAACTTTCTGGTTCATTTTCATCATTGAGATCATACTTAGATTATGCTATAACATTAAAAAAAATGAACAATAGCCACTACATCAAGGGACGCCTTCTTCACTCATGGCCTCTTCAGAAATTAGGTCAATCCTGTGCATGCATAGGGCTTGTGGGGAGTAACAAAAGTCAGTGTGTATTTTTTTCAGGGAATGATTTATGGAAAAGGGCCCAGCAGGCAAAAATATTGGGGGGCTACTTTGTGGGAGTCACCCTCGACAGCCTTGTTTTCGATTTGGTATTTTAGAATAGGCCCTACTCTCTGTTACCAATAGTTAGGCTGTATGCAAAGTGAGAAGGTATCGCCATTAGATAGCCTACCATGCTAACAGATTTGTTTTTAAAATACATGCATGGCACACAAATAGTATGTGCGACAACACACAAGATGCACATTACACACAACAAACAAACGCTCCACTGAACCACACATCAGGGACCACAAGGGCCAAAAGGCCTGGTATGTAAATGCTTTATCTGCCACCGCTAAATCTGCTCGTTTCTTTTTCTAAACTGTCCAATATTGAGTCATGAATTTAGTGATAATATTGGAAATCAGTTGCAAATACATTGAAATGAGTCCAAAACATTGCAAGTCTGGGGTTGATAGTCTTGAGAGAGAGAGCCCACAAAAGTCTGGAAAGTCACCAGATTTGGGAAATCCACCATAGGCAAAGTGGTTGCCGTTTGTATATATTATTTTCCTTACTGACAAAAATCAATGCCACTGTGGACAAAATTTTAAATGCTCATCATCTCCGTGGGACGGTGTGTCCAAAATGCCGCAGCAATTTTCCAGTTTAGATGCATTGATTTTTTTGTCCCACTGCTCAATCATACCATAATCGTGTGACTGACTCTTTAGCGAGGAGGACGGTTGCTGTGAGCAACTCCTCGACTCTGACGGATTGCTGTACGGATTTGCTCTTTTGCGCGGATCTTTGCCTGTTTGCGAGGAGAGCCTCGAACTTGCAGCGATATCAATCGGAGCATTTACACAACAATAAAAAAAGATATTTCCAATAGGGGACCCAACAGAGGCATCCTCACAAAAATCCAACAAAGATTGTGGGAGACATGTACAGCGTGCTTGTTCCGATCGTCTTTAGGACCCCTTATTTACCGGAAGTAGTATCGAATTTGATATCAGATGAATGGTCGTATTTTTCTCATTGTCGTCCTGAAATTTCAGCCCTCAAATCCATTTCATTTTCAAGACTTTGCAATATGCATTATTGCTTCTACTGTCAAAACCGCAAGCTTGTTTCCCACGGTACTTGATAGGGCGAACGTGCAAGTGCCAGGCTCTCATATCATGTAGAGAACACAATAGTCATAAATCGGAACAAGCACCTTTAAAAGAACTAAAGATACAGGATAAAAAAAATGAGTCAACTGATGAAGATGAAGGCAGTAAAGATACCACAACACCAAAAGAACAACAGTAAAGATGACTTTTCAGTAATATCAACATAAGTTAAATTTGGCCGAAAACCTGCATCCAGGTATAAGTACGAGTCCATTTTTCAGCAAAAATTGGGTGCTACTTCAGACTTCGAGGTATCTCCCACCAAAACCAAAATTAAGAACCCCTGGGTCTGTAAGCACAGCATTTTTTTTTGCAGAAAGAAAGATACGAGTAAAACGAGCGAAGAGAAGACTAAATGTGCTCGCATCCGCAGCCATTGCTAAAGTGCACATTAAAACTTAATGCGCAGAAATAGCCGGTAGTAAGAATATGTCCGAGGCACTCTTTATCAATAAACAAGAGCAAATGGTACCTGTTAGTACACGCTTCCTTTCACTTTAATCCTGTGTAGTAGCTCACTCTTTCTCTCATCCCAATTACTATACACCAGGTGACGTACTATTCTATCTAAACTATGAAATAAAAAGCCATCTATTACAATTTCAGAACTTGGATCGGACAGAAACCACCTGAACTGAATACATTAGTCCAGTAGCAATTTAGATATGATTCATCCATTCTATAATCCATGCTACTTGATACACCACAAAAACTCCATTGCATACACTACCAAAATAATAAATCCCGCTATTTTTTTGTGTCGGTCGGCCAGTCGGCCGGCCATCCAGAAATCATATAATCTTTGCATATATTATGGATTGTGCAGTTGGGGGGTCCGGTTACCCCATTATCGGCCCATTTTGAGGGTAGCGTATCGAGTTTGCTCTGTGCATGAAATCCCACGAGTATATGCAAATAATAACGATGTTTCATGCGACACAAAGTGTGGATGACGGCAATTTTGATAAACGGTCGGAATTGGATTCGCACTTCGGTGTCGGCAAATAGCACAGGAGTATGTGCAAATAGGATCGGATGTCGGACAAAAATAACTTTCATTCATTTCGTTTTAACCCTCTCCCTGATGGCCTGGTTTGCAGGAGAAGATTAAATCACAAAAATTTTGTGAGATTCTTACAACTTCACCAATGAACCCCCTCTAGATAGAGCTTACCTGTTCAAATATCCCTGAACTATGAGTAGAATAGGCAGAATTTTCTGTTCTAAGGATTTGAAATCAATCCCGGTTAACCAATTTTATCAACTTTGAACCGCCAGCTTTCTAAATACACCTTTACCCCATAGCATTGAAAAAAGATGCTATAGTTACATTTTCCAGTTCCTCTAACCTCCTCCGGAGTTTATTTTCAGTAGTCAAATGCAACACCGAAGCCGGCACCTGTAGGGTCGTTTACTCTCGATTGATTTGGGGAGATTGTGTCGTGAATGGAGTTGCAAGACTTTCCTTGTTATTTTGATGGATTACTTGTGTGTGCTCGGAGCTGACGAGTACACAGTTGTGTATTATTGCTGTGCCCTGTTTGGGAATCTGGCAAGAATTCAATCTCAATACCAATTTGTCTGTGTGTTTGTTTCTCAGTCTACTGGGCTGTTCTATTTAAAATCTACATGCCCTCTGTGGAAAATTTAGGTGGTCTTCTACAGGGGAGTATTGATTTCAAATAGAATAGCCCATTGGATAACTCATTGAAATACACACACCATCTTAGTGGAAGATTTAGGTGAAATCTTTTACAGGGGGAGTATGGATTTGAAATAGAATAGCCCTTTGGATAATACAGTTGGAATACACACCCCCTCTGTGGAAGAGTTAGGGGAGTATGGGTATCAAATAGAATAGCCCATTGGTAACTACATTTAAAATCCACACTCCCTCTTTGAACACTGCAGTTGTATTCCACAGGGGAGTTTAGATTCCAAAATAGCCATAGATACAGAAAAAGGAGATGCCGTACGCCCGTGTTGAAGAATAGGCGGCCACCGTAACCGTGTTTTGAAAATTGTAAATATTCATTACGGTCATCCATTCGAAACGCGTACGCGCATGCGCCGTAACCTGTTGGCCTGGAAACGGTACATTGTTCTATGCAAATGCATGAATATATGAATAAATTGGTACACCAGATTATGGAAATCAGGAAATATATGAATAAATTGGTACACCACGCTATGGAAATAAGTACGCACTGCGGCAAAAGATGGTTACGGCTTTTGAGCTGGCATTCGCTATCTAGTGTTATAATAGAAATCTGTGAAAATAGCCCATTGGATAACTCATTTGAATTACACACTCCCTCTGTGGAAGATTTAAGTGAAATATTGTACAGAGGGAGTATAGATATTAAATAGAATAGCCCAAATTGCTGCATGGATGGATTGATTGAGACATACTCATTTGCATTTTTGATTCCTAAATGGCAATTCAGAGCTTTGTGATTTTGTGTTTTCTCTACCATTGATGTAATTAAACTTGGTACAGGGATAGTGGTTGTGTCGAATAAAAGCCCCAATCAGTTTCTTTGGTTGCAGGTGGTTTTAGGGCAGATTTTCCTGGTTGAAGGGAAAATTTCACTGTGAGCAGGCAATAAAAGGGCTGATTTAGAATGATTTTCAAGGTTTTCTTCCCGGTCAAACAAAGCTCTCTGGGGAGACAACCTGCCCTCCTGCATCCCAACACATGTTACTTTGCTGATTATAGACGATGTGACGTCTGTTTACAAGGTGTGCAGTGGCATACCAACCGGGAGGGAGGGGGGGGCAGGGGGAAGTTGCCCCCTCTAACTCGAAAAAGCGGGACGATATGGAACAAAATATGGTTTTTTCATCCCTCTTTTTCTGGGAATTTCGACCAATTTCAGCCTAAACTTGGGCAAAATTAAAATTTGGCGATTTTCGTGCGCTACGCGCAAATTTCGTTAAGTTCAGACTTAATTGGAGCAAATCACCGGGACGACTTACAAATTTTTCCCCCTCTTGCGGGACGACTTGGAAATTTTGCCCCCTCAGGATTCGACTGACTCGTAGCCAATGAAGGTGTGTTATGAGCCGATTAGCAAACCCGATTAGTGAATGGTCTCTTCGGTTTGGCCTTCAAGACCATGGCACACAATACCGAATTGCCCCTTCCTCATTTGGTGTGGTCGAAAAGCGAGGGCCTCTAAATTTTTATTATCTGACCTTTTCATGCCAATAACATTGCCGATCATCTTACAGGTAAATAAATACTGTTATTTGTATATGTAAACAACAAAGCAAAACGAACAAAAATTTTATTCAAATGTTGACCAGAGATTTCCTGAGGAGGGCGCCCTCAATTTCAAAAAAATGGTTTTGATGTACATAATGCTTGTTCATATACTAATCACGGGTTTTTTTTTGAAATACTAAGTTTATATCGAATCCTTATATAGAAAATCCACAACTTTTGTATAAAATTCGGATTGATTGTAATACTACACATAACTTGTTTGACATGCACAAAATGACCCCAAAATCCGATTCATCTCAAATTTTCAGCGGACACATTGTGGCCATTTTAGGTATAGATTAGTTCTAGTTGACTATGTTTCATTATTAATAATATTTCGAAATCTGAGTAGACTTTAAGCCTTGTGAACCTTACAATTGTGATCGGGAAGAATCCAATAAAATGCTTTAAAACCGTAACATACTTAACATAGACTAAAATAGATGTTTAGATACCGACACGTATGCCAAAGTGTCATTCAGGCATGTGAAAATGAAACTCGCAGTTGTTCGACGGATGTCATCAACTCGGGTGCTGAAAATAGTCCCGTTGATAAAAATCTGAGTCATAGTGAAATGTATCACTGACTGTGTGTAGATGTGTTTAAACCAAAGAAAGCATTATGAGTGTATATTCTGAGAATGATTATGAAGGAAGACTAGTCCATATGCACAAAAAATTAGACCAGGTTTAAATTTCGACCTGGGCTAAGTCAAAATTAGTTTTTTCCAAAATTGACACTGATTACATATGAAGTAACTTATAAAATAATACAAAATACGGGACCTAATGTCAATGCAAAGGAAAATGTCTTTTCTGGGCCCCCCCCCGGACTAAATTTAACTAGACCAGGTGTGACTTTAGACCCAGTCTAAATCTTTGTGATACAGACCATTATGTCTCAGTGGTCCAGCTGTGCTAACTTGAATCACACTTAGGGAGGGGTCATTATCAGGGGCGGATCCAGGATTTGAAAAAGTCAAAATTTACCGGGGGACTGAAAGGCTAGAAAACTTGTCCAAGAGCTTCCAAAATGGGCTGTTTTGCAAGATTTTGCAGAATTATCGGGAGGCGCACGCCCCCTCCCTGGATCCGCGCCTGATTCTTTACACGGGGGGGGGGGGATTTAATTGGGGGGGGGGGGGGATTAGAGGAGTTGACGGAATTATGAAAAATGTTAAGAGAGAGCGGCATGAAAATGTCAATAAGGAGAGAAACTCCCTTACTAGACCCTTTTCTTAACCTAAATGCTGACATTAATTGACCTGTATCAGCAGCAGGCAAAAAATGTTCCCGACACAGGGCAAAAGGGGCAAAACTAGGGGTGATTTAGGGGGGCAAATTTTTGAATATTTGTCTCTCTGTCCTGTTTTCCCTAATTTTTCCATGCTGGCTATGGCCCTGCTGTATACAATTACACAATGCAGTAGTATCATGAGTATACCTGAGTGTGTCTTTACCACCATTAGTATTATGACGACTTTTTTTTTGGGGTGAGTTTAGACTACAAACTGCCTGCGTGCATCCAGAACACATGTGCTTTCTGGACTTGGCTTTTGGCTTGTGAGAAAACTACGAATGTTAACCGCTGAGGTTACACCAGCCAATTTCTTGGTTACCACAGGTAAATGAGGTAATTTAACCAATTAGAGACATGTAAGAAAAGCTTAAAGGCTTGATACAGATAGAAGGGCTATTGTTGATTGGTTATCAGAGGTATATATGCATACTATATCATGGAAAGAGGCCAATCAGAGATAGAAAGGTGGTAGAGCCTCAAGTGAGATGCATGAGTGGTTGTGTGTAGTTTAGTTGGTAATCAGACCAGACAGTGATGTCCATTACACTTGCTCACAGGTTTATTTCAACAGTAACAGACTGTGGTGGTTTTGGCCAGATGAGGATTTTAAAGGCGCTGTGTTGACAGTATGGGCAGTCACAGTTACAGTACGTGTGGTATTTGGGAATGAAAAAAATTGTCGGTGGTTGTATTTCAAGCCTAGCAAGATTCTTATAGGTTATAACATGTCGGTCAGTGATTTTTGAGGTGGCTTCCCAATATCGCCAGGTAATTGGGGGACGCATCTCAAAAGCATCTGATCTAGGACTAGGCTTGGTTGCTACTCATTTGAATGAATTTGTTGTTGTCTCTTGAGGGGACCTATAGTTGCCAGCAGGGCCCGAAAGGGATGAGAAAAGGCAAAGTGATTTGGAGTCTTGGATTAAAATACTAGTTAAGATCAAGGAACTGATGGAGTAGTCTGGGAGATACAGGGAGTTATCAGGTTTGGTTTAGCTGGTGCGTGTCTGGAGGAATATTGAAATAGGCTGAGATAAATTTGGGAAATTTATTATTTCCCCCTTCAATTTTAGTAACAATTTTGAAAATAGGACTCATCTCTATAATCAAAATTTGGCATGAAAAAAGTGTTCATTGATATATCAGAAGGTGAAAATGGCCCCATCATGGAAGTACATCCATGTATTGTGTTGAGAACCCATGGGTGGGGTGGGGAGAGGTGTGGGAGCTTCCATTATATCTTTCCTCTGTTACCTCTGCTGATTCAATAAAACAAGAAACATAAAAGAAGTTGATCAGGGGATCACTTTTCAGACAATTTTGTGTCGCCTGGCACTAATGCAGGAAGACCATTTTGGGAATGTTGTTGTTGTGGTTGTTCTTGATGATGGTATGTTGTTGATGTCTGTTGTGAAAAAGGTAACATTTGCATGTAATATCCACATAATTATGATGGATTTAAACCAAATTGGGTCACAGGTGCAAACATGGCATCCCCCATTGTTGATGAGGTCAAAGGTCACATGCAAGGTCAAAGTCATGTGAGGTCAAAGTTGTAAAAATAGGCCTGAAAATGTAAAATTGACCTCATATGAAAAGTTGAAGTTCAATTGGAACCAAACTTGAATCATTGGTGCAACATGTCCTTAGGATCCCTCATTTGTTGATGAGGTCAAAGTCACATGCCAAGGTCAAAAGGTCATGTGAGGCAAGTTGTAAAAAGGCTGAAAATGTAAATGACTCATATGACAGTTGAAGTTCAATTGGCAACAAACATTTGAATCATAGTTGCAACCTGGGATCCCTCATGTGTTGATGAGGTCAAAGGTCACATACCAAGGTCAAGGTCCACATACCAAGGTCAAAGGCCATGTGATGGTCAAGTTGTAAAATGGGCTGAAATGTAAAAAATTGACTCACTTTGAAAAGTTGAAGTTAAATTGGAACCAAACTTGAATCATAGGTGCAACATGCGGTCTATCATTTGTTGAGGAGGTGAAGGTCACATATCAAGGTCAAAGGTAATGTGGCCTATCATTCACAAAACCGACGTCAGGGGACACAAGCGGTCCGAGGACCGATGTATTTTTTTTCTTACAGTAAAAATTCAGGTCAGTACCTTTTGCGTTGACGAGAAACATGATTAAAAATCTCAAATATTCCTCGCTTGACATACGTAAGGAGAAAGTGTCATGTCAGTAATTTGTCTGAGATTGCACGATAGAGTAGATGCATATGTTTGTGTGTAAGACATCAACCGCAAGTAAAGATGATGAGACAGTGAGATAACAGTGAAGAAAGCAAGGAAAATGATGAAGATTGCATGGTTTATACCTACTTAACTATATTAAGGTAAATGATGAGGATAGTTGATGATTATGGTGAAACGATGTGATAAGCTTTATCATTTGTAATTTGATTGTGACACATGATACGGATAATGGATGAATCCAATTGGTGCGTCAGAAAATGAAATTGAACTAAATAGATAAAATTGAAAACCACCAGTGGGCCAGTTGATCTGCCAAATGTTTTTAAATGAGACATTTCACAAATTGTCATTGCAATGTTTTTTTAAAAATACAATTACAAATTAAAGGTGCGTGTTACGATCTTCATTGGGACCCCTGTTTTACCCAGAAGTATGAGTAATCGATTTTTAGATCAGATGAAAGGCCGTATTTTTCTCATGTCAAAATTAGTAGAAAAAAAATAAAAAAATTAAAAAAATGTATAAACAAAAAAACGCTGTGTTATGGGAACCATCAATATTAGCAACAGACTGAATAGGGCTTTGCAACATGCTTAGTGCATCTACCATCAAAACCACAAGTTTGTTTCCACGGTACTTGATGGGGTGTATGGCAAGTGCCAGGCTCTCTCATATCAAGTAGGAGAACACAATACACATAAATTCGGAAACAATGCACCTTTAAGAAATTAGATACATTATGGAGATGCGCTTATTGTAGTTACCTTGATAAGATAATTGAAAAACCAGTCATTTGCAGCAAGGTGTTGTTGACATAAAAACGATATAATTTTCAGAACAAAGCTCGACAAGACATTTTCACACTGTTCAAGAGGCTACCTTTTGTAATGAAACTTGCTTTGAATTCAGTTGATCTTCCATAGAACACTTGTAAAAGAAATGATCCTGGTAACAGATACAGATCTGTGTACACTGAAGATCATGTATTTTCTCTAATGGTCTTGCCTCCGACATGTCTTTACAAAAAGTGTAGGCCACCAAGCTTGAAACGGGTAATTTTTGGCTTGGGGAGGGGTAATTTCTAGTCCCCAATCTTGGTGTTTGCTGTTGGGTATACAATGGTTCGAATTTGTTGGGGAAAATCATATTACATAACATGTACCATTGCTAACATATGAAATGGCAAAGTGACTTTCGGGACACCCTGTATAAAATTGGGGCCTAATTTGGCAGAGTGATAGAATATGATGAGGTCATGAGGTCATTGGACAGGTTATGAAAATTAATGAGCTCATTTGCATATTTTGAAGAGACATTAATCCACTCTACAGACTAAACCCATTACTCAATGTACTTCTAACTTGTCATGGTGATAGAACATGATTCGGTCATGTGCTGTATATTTTGGACAGGTTATGAATATTAATGAGCTCATTTATTATTTTTTGTGTGTTGTTAACATGTTTGTGTTCATTCCTTTTACAGTGTTTTTGCAGCGCATTGAGACTTAATTGTGTAATGCGCTATATAAACATGGTTGTATTATTATTATTATTTACATATTTTTGAAGAAAATTCATTAATCCACTCAACAGACTAAACCGATTATTCAATGAACTTCTAGTTATTAACGTGGCACAGTGATAGAACATGTCAAGGCCATGTACTGTATACTTTTTGGACAGGTTATGAATATTAATTAGCTCATTTGCACATTTTGAAGAAAATTCATTAATCCACTCTACCAACTGAAGCGATTAGTCAATGAGTTTCTAACGTGACACAGTGATAGAGCATGACAAGCTTTTACATATTTTTGGACAGGTTATAAATGTTAATGAGCTCATTTGCATATTTTCAATAAAATGTGATAAAACCACAGTTGTGGGGGCCATCTTAATTGTGCACCGTGTAATTCTTGTTACCAAAACCGAACTTGGGTACTACTCAGCAGACCCAGATGCCTGCGGATATCTTTATCACCATGAGTACTCCCTGCCGATTGGTCACAATGGAACTTATGCATTTTTTTAGCCAATCAGCAAAATGGTAAGAAGGGTGGTAGGGTTGAAGAAGGCTAAAGCTGAAATATTTGGACGCTGCAATTCAATTGGTTATTGAAATTAATATGTAATGTAATTAGACAATCAGAAATGCTGTATGAAAGGTAGGTGGTGCTCTGGGGGTTAGAAAACAAGGATAGAGTTCCATAATATGTACTCCCTTTAAAATTCTACAGGAAACAAATCATTTTCTATATATGGCCTTACACTAACAATACCCTAACCCTAAGGCCAAAAATAAGAAACAATTTGTTACATGTAGAACTTCAAAAGGGTGTATATGTGGAACTCTTGCCAAAAAGAAATGCCAAAACATGCTTCAATAATGACAATATGATAATCTGTGTTCACAAGAATCTAACAAGAAATTAAACCTGATTTGTTCCTTTAAATTTGTCATCCCAGCCCAGCATTGACAAACATGCATTGTGTGAGTATGGCAATCTCAGAAAGCATGGCCTTCCTTATTGTTACATGCTTGTGCATCGCATTTAACAAACCTCTAGCCGATTCTTCTTCTATTGTCAATCACAAATGGCGTTCCCAATCCTGTGACTGAAAAGGATGAAATTGAAAAAATGCCTGGTACCCAGGAGTGGTATTTGAAGCTGATGAAAGAAGATGCAAACCCTCCATTCAGTCGCTCTTGTTTGGGCTTCTATTAAGCATTTTTCCCTTCGTTTTTCTTTTTGCCTGACCATGTCTTTCATGGCGAAAAAAGTAACCTTCTCGTTTGGCTCCAGGATTTAATCAATGTTGTCATCCCTTTTGCCGATGTGTTCTCTTAATCATGCATACGTGCTCTCCCCGCCACTTAACTCTTAGAAAACTATGGAATGAAAGTGTAAACTCCGGTTTGTGAGCTAGGAAAGCTGCTTTAAATTCAGCAGCTGATTTCAGTGATGATATTTATGGAAGGTTAAGCATGTTTGGACTTGCTAGGTTGCCATGACAACCTGGTAGTCAATGGTGGTCTCTGTTCTGTGCAAATTGCATGATTGGCAACCTGAGCATTGGTTTAAGCATATCAGGGGAATTCACATCAAAGGCACACTTCTCGGCAAACTGATTTTGTTTCTAGACCACAAATTATTTTAGCCCGGGGTCCTCGGCCCGTTATGCGCGTCGCATTGCTGCAGAGTACAGCTGGCTGCCAAAATCCAAAACTGGGGGCATTTTCCTTTCTATCATTTTGCAGCATGGCGAGAAAAAAAGTGTCGTCGGAACTGCGGGAAAAGTTAATGACAGACTCCATATGTGGAGATGAAATGGCGATTGATTGTGAACAAAATGCATGGTGTGTTCTATATCACCCCAGGTAGATTTGGTTATGAAGATGTTTTTCTTTCATATAGTCAGATACTTCAGGGTTTGGATGTAGACCTGATTAAGACTTAAGATGAGGGAAAATGGCCTGAGTATATATTTCTGTGGTTAAATTTTGATATCTAGGTGAAATGATGAGGTAATTTGGTCAAGTCTTATTCGTCATATAGAAAACAACCATTGCTGCGGTGCAGGTGATGTTAAATTATAAAAGTGTGATTTCTGATCTTCTTGATGCCTACTTGAAGTTGTCATGCTTCGGATGCCCAAATCCCACATGCTGAGAAATCTTGTGTTTTTCACCAAGGAACCAAACCATACAAGTTCTTTACTGGTGGAGACACTGTCTTGATACGAATACCTCAAATCTACTGCTAATGTACACTCTAAGAAAAATGGTTCTAAAGTTGTCCTCACAGGGGAACCCTTCAAAGGTTCTTTAAAGTACCAAAAATGTTCTAAAACATTGTACAGAACCATGAAGAACCATTTTGTTCACTGTTGTGTCGCCTGCCTTAAGACACATAGGGATCACTTTGTCCACTGATGTCTGTTGTTGTCTGTTGATGTGAAAAATGGTTAACATTTGCCTGTAATATCCGCATACTTTGATGGATTTCAACCAACATGGGATACCCCATTTGATGAGGTCAAAGGTCACATACGAAGGTCAAAGGTCATGTGAGGTCAAGTTGTCAATTGAAAAGTTGAAGTTCAATTGGAACCAAACTTGAGTCATAGGTAAAGTGTCAATTGAAAAAGTTTGAAGTTCCCATTGGAACAAACCTTGAGTCATAGGTGCAACATTGGATCTTTCATTTGTTGTGTGGTCAAGGTCACATGCCAAGTCAAAGTCATAGGAGGGCCTATCATTTACAAAATGCGATGGCAGGGACATATGCGATCCGAGGACCGCTTTATTTTGTCTTCAAATGTCCCTGAACCTTTTAAAAGTTCTATAAACATCCTCTTGAAACTCAATAAAAGGTTCTTGCAAAATTCATGAACCGAAAAGGTTCTTTATAGGACAAAACCAGTTCTGTATTCACATTTGAAAAATGTGATTATTGTTTTGATGTATGTATTTTAAATTTTTTAGTGTTTATAAGGTATTATATTCTGAGTATGGAATAAAAATTCAATTAATTTGGGAAACACCCTTTTTGGTTGTTGGAGGACCTTGGAGGGTTTACTGAGAGGACACATGTTCTGAACAATTAGAGAAGACCCCTTTTGCCATAGTAAACAGAAGTTAAAGAACAGTTACTGATCAACCTTAATACATTCCCATCTCCATACCACCCACTCCTCACAAGTTACATCCGTTGCATTGGGTCCACTAAATCAATTTTTCAGGAAATTATGGTAGTCATGTTTCTTAAGGCAAAAAACTAATAGTCAAATTATGGTAATTAAAAGCAAAATATACAGCGGGTGCAACAGTGGAAAAAGACAATTTCATAAACTTAAAGGTGGGGGAAACGAAATGAGGAAATACTGGGAAAATTTGACTAGGTAGGAATGTTTATCTTCCCCAAAACAAAATTGTTGGTGAAATTACTGGGAGGATGGATCAACCTCAGTCTAATTGGTCTGATGGAAAGTAATGATGATAGGCAAAAAAAAAAATTGTTTGAGGGCATCCATGATGTCATGATTGCAAAGTTTGACCGTTGACTCATACTCGAGATAAAAGAATCTCTTCGGTGCGCATCTCTTCGTCGGATACCTTTGGTGTAACAGGCTTGATGGAGAAAGAGAGATTAATTTTATGGTCCCCAATGGAAAAGTCAGAATGATCATGACGATTGAGACAGCGGCAACAGGCTTCGATGGAGCTGCATCCCCGGAATCCGATTTTTCTTCATAAAATTTCACAACTTGAGATTTTTCAGTGTCATCTCTTTATATGGATAGCATTAGGGATTATTCCATAGGTTTTCCCACATACCCTGTCCTCTGTTAGGGATTTTAACCGTAGGAGTCAGGTGACTATATTCCTGCGGAGTCCGATTAAAAAAACTGTTTTCAAAATGACAAATTTGCATTTGAGTATCTATATCGATATCAACATGAAAAAGCTTCCAATGAGTCGTTGTATTTGGGGTGGGGGGAATGGTGAAGATTGTTCAGAATTATTTTTTTTTGGAGGCGATTTTTTAAAATGGGAGACAATTTTTGGAAATTTTCGAACCCTTTCATGAATCGACTGAAAACGCTGTCAGTATCATTTTGATCCTCAGTATAGAGTAATGTTAGACATACTCTGAGTCATCATTAGCAATCCTCAAATACGGGCGTACAAGGAGCGCAAAGTTGCGCCAGTAAGCCTGCAAATGCACCGCCTGGGAACGGCGAAAAAAAGAGTAGCCAGCGCAAATGTTACATGTAAAATGCGCTCCCGGTTAGCTGAATAATTCAAGCAGGAAAACTTATAAAATTGTCTTTGATCTTTATATTATTGCGATTGATAATTGTATCAACCTTGTCTTTGAGTATTCCCGTGGTGTATTTTTTGGCTTCCCCGTCCCCCTCCGCTTCCGGTCCCCTTCTCAAGCGAGATGATAGTAGTAATTTTTTTCATTAACCCTTTTGACTTGAGAATAACAGAAGTGATTATATGCCGCCATCATGGTTACTTCATGGGCGATTGGGTGTATAAATCTGACCATATAATAGAGTAATCGGTTCTGAATCGGTGGTCGGGAAAAGAACTTAATTTGCCGATTACACTTGGCCGATGAAACGTTTTGCTAGCATGCTAGAAAGGAGTAAATTTCGTAAAAAATGTGTCGCTTTATGAACAAAACATTAAAAACTGTACCTACATTGTTAGAGAAAAGCCTGAACAAATGGTTATCTGACTCACAACGGACATAAAAAATTATTAGTAATTATATAATTAACCAATCAGGGCACGTCTTAGCATTATTGACACATTATTGACCTTAGCAACGCCTATTTTGTATACAACGGGCGGTTTCCGGGTCAAGACAAAATGACCAAAATGGTGTTATGTTGACCGGGCGGCGCGCGCGGCGGGTAGACTTTTGATGAAAACGCTACGTTTAGAAACATTTTACGTAACGTCAGTTCAGACTATCATTTCACAGAAATTTTCTGTGCACATTTCAAACAGCATTTTCTTCCATATTTTCCTGAATTTGTACAAAATACCATGCATCACTTGCAATGCGCTGTTCTGTCAGTAGAGTAGGCTCGAATTCGACCACCATGTCGTAGTGTGTTGTTGATTACTTGGTGTACATGGCTGGTGCGACTCGACAAGGGTGGGTTTGTAACTTCTTCTGGTACCAAGGTTTTTTCATAAAAAGGGTGGGTTACAAAAATCAGCCAGTGTTATGATGAAACTCAGTGACAACAGTGTGAACTAGAAATGTATTTTTTAAATTTATTCCCTTTTATTTTCATTCTTGGGGAACACGGCCCACTGACCTTATTTGGTGGAGTTGATTTTGTTGCATTTGCATCACAAGTTCACAAATTCTTTCAAAAAAGCATCTTATGTATTTGGTAGTACAAAATGGCAAACTTGGAAATGTTAGGTAAAATTATGGGCGGGTTAAACAGGAGTCGTGGAATACAAAGGGTGCTTAGAGTTAAAGAGTTTGGGTACCATATGAGCTGCTGGAAAAAAGGGTGGCCTTTTGGCTATAAAGGGTGGTGTACCAGGAGCTGCTAGGTTAAAAAGGGTGGGTTGGGATACCGGCCACTGCCACACCTGCCAGGTGTGCCATGTGTAAATCAATATAAGGGTTTTGGCTGCAAATGTATTCATTAACTTAGTCTAAATAAACTTTTTTTTTCTTATTCAAAATAGTTATTAAAATACCAGGCGTGGCGGCCAAGCCTCATTCATTATAGGAACACACAAAATGTCAAAAGAAATTACAACATACGAAGTGCAAACCACAAAACCAAGTTGTTGCTTTGAATGTGGGTCGTCCGGGTGTTCCCATGACCCCACATACTTACCAGCTCCTCCTCGTTCGATTAATTACAGAAAAATCCGAAATAACCCTTCCATTGAGTTGATTCTTATCTCCAACGGTAATTTTGGAATAAGAAAATATTCCTTTACACATATAAAAAAATTCAGAATTTTCGTCAAGATTTTCACTTTTACGTGTTAAACCATGGCAACATCTGAAATTGGACTTCTGCCTGTATTGGCCGCCCTCCCCTTAAAATACTTTTGAAAATAATATCAACTTCGTAATTAAATCAGTGCAAATTTTGCAAATATGACAATTGACCATGTAGACATGTATAAGGACAATGGATAAGTTTTTTTTAAAACGTCCATATGGCAAAAGAATCTAACTCTGAACATTTCAACTGCTTATAACCTCTAAACGAAGCACTTTTGAAAACGCCTAAAACAAACACCACCCAGTATGATTGGGAAGGTCAAGTGTCAGATCATTGGCATAAGACAAATCTTATTGCAGTGTTGACATCTACCATTATAATAGGTCTTTCAAAACAAGCCAGCTTCATGACCAATGGTCACTGACCATGGTGACCATGCCCTTAACTGTACACCTCCCCTTGCCTGTAAAGTACACTGCACCTATCCCTGAGTAGATAGGGGTTTCTGGTTCATAGCACATTCAGGCCCTCGTTCAGGTGGTGCTTAAGTGACTTGGTGCCATTGACCAATAATAGGTCCGCAGGATGTAGTGATAGTATGCTTTAAGTCACCAGAATAACTGGATTTTTAACACCTTAGAGGAACTGCAACCCGTCAAAAAAAGATGAAGAAGGCTGGCCCCTTGGACGGTCCAACTAAAGCCTGAGATGTGATATGTAGGAAACTTACGTAAATGTGTATCCAAATGGTATAGTGTAAATTGTTACTGTATTAAGGTAAAGGTTAATGATAAACAGATTTGAGGTCAAATCAAGTATCGTAGACTATTGTATTGATTTTTTTGAAATTGCCGGACCTGGTTCTCAGAAATTGCCCCTGGTTTCCGGTCCTATCACAGGGAACCAGGAGCAAACTTTTTAACAAAATTTGCCCCTGTTGCCGCTGGCTTATTTTGAGGCTTGGCATCATTATGGGTAATTGTTGCTTTTTGTGGGAGGGGAAGCCACCCCCTTTTCCCCCCTGCTACCAGCCTAAACAAGCCTAGTGTTAGTCGTTGCTTTTTTGAGATGGCTCCCCTGTGTGAACCTTTCTATGGCAGCTCAAAAGAGTGAAGTAACGATGTGGACATATTTACTGAACCAACCTATTCACAGCCCGCAGGGTGTAACCAAAGTAGAAGTGCACTGCAATCAAAAGGCGGCACTTGGTAGTAGTTGCACTTCATACCAGGGGCATAAAACAGTGGTCACTTGTGCAGTAGGGGAAAAGTCCTGATTTTTAAGGCAGATTTTCCCCCTTGTTTGAGGTGGTTTTGAGACACAATTTTCCTGGTTGGGAGGTGAAAATTTTTATTGTCCGGTAAGCAGGCAAAACAAGAGCCGATTTAACCATGATTCCAGGGTTTTATTCCGGGTCAAAGCTCTCTGGGGCAGCAACCCTGACGCTGCCCCCCCCCCCGGGGCCCCCCGGCCGGGGGGGTGGGGTTAGTGCTACTTGGCTTGTTATGCCAGACAAAAGTGTCCAGTGAATATTGCCACTATGTTCATTGTGGTTTGACCTAATATGCATTGGATTTCAGTGGTGGCTCACTGAGCATTGTAAAATATAGTGTTGACTTTTTGGTATAGTTGCATGCATCCAAATATCTGCACTTAATGAAACTAATAAGCTAATTTGCATATAAACAAAGAAATACTTAATCCAACTCTACCAACAAAACACAACCTCTGAATTTGTTAACTGGTAGGTTGGTATAGACCATGATGGACACCTGTGTCTGTATTATTTGCCTCAAGATATCTACATAAATAAATTACTAATGAGCTTATTTGCATATATCATTTAATCTACTGTACCAACAAAACACGATAAACCCTGTGGACTTTAAAATTTGTTGGGTGGTTATAGACTGTGATGACTTTTGGTGTTGTTTTCTTGTGGTTCCATAATATCCTGCATGTTAATAATAAAAGCTAATCTTTGCATATGAACAAAGAATATCATTTAATTTCTTTGTACCAATGAAATGCCACAACTTGTGAACTTCAATTTGGTAGGGTGGTAGACCTTACTGACTTCTTCTTTTGTTTAAGATTAATTTTAATGATAAAAATATCCATTCTCTTAGCATATTTCTTGAGGTGCATGGTAGTTCTAGAGAATAGGGACTCACTCAGTTTAGAATCCATGCGCGTAGGATTCCTGGGCACGATCCCACCACACACTGCAAGGGGCTAAGACTGCTTTAGCCCCCGGCGTTCCAGGGCAGAGGACTGGTGGGTGCAGGGGAGAAGCCCCCGGGATTTTTTTTTTCAATATGAGCTATTTTCACTTCCTTTCTCCGGACCTGTTTGTTTTAGATAGACCCCCGGGGTGTGCGCATTCTCTCCGCACCCCACTGGCTATGTTCATAGAATCACGGGACCTAAATTTGTAGCATGACTGCCAGTGGATTTCCATAACAAGAAGGATCTAGATACATTGGGCAGACGTTTTTTGCTGAATTCATCGTATTTGTCCTTTTCAGCACATTCAACTTCTAGTCACAGAGCATGACAATTCTCATCATGTGTGAATGGTTTAACGGCTACTAGCAAAAAAAACCAAATGAATACAGCAACAACAGAGTGATTTGTAGGTAGGAGAATAAAGGTCTTTGAGGGCTGCAATCAGATCGGGGCCCAACCGTTCACGAAAACATGACCCGGTGAAATAGTCACATGAGCCGGTGTTCTGTAGTGAGGACGCCCGTTTCTAATTTTCGTTGGATAGCCTTGGCAATTACTGCATCTTCCTAGAAGCAAAAACAGCCGTGCTCTCCCGGTCCTTTTTCCTAATGCGGCGTGAGCCGATGCTGAGAGCTAGCTACAGACTGGTGTGAAATCCCCTGGTAATTGAGCGGTGTATAAGCTGAAATGATTTGTAATGACTTGCCGCTTGTAGGTGGATGCATTTCCCTGTGAAATGGCATTTTTTTTTGCATCAAATTGAATACATTCCAAGTTTTATGACAACGAAATCCTTTAATGAAATAGATTACAATCAGAAAAAAAAGTTTTAAAAATTCCAGTTCTCTGTATAAAAAGAATAATGCAAAACAAATCGACTTGAACCACTAGTGTCGCCTGATTTTTTTTTCTATCCAACCTTTCCTTGGATCTTCACAAGTTGACCTCTAATGATCTTTGACCTGGTATATGAACTTTACCTTACCATGACATGCAAGTTTCTTCTGGGTGTCGTACACCCATGTACAACCGAGTTTGATCGCAGTTGGAGTTAAGTGGACAGAGGATTATTTTTTTTGAGGATACAAATTTCTCTCAAATTCCACTGGAATTGGTTGTAGACCACCTACCAAGAACGTGTCAAAGATTTATTAAACAAACAAGTACAGAAAAAAAACGGCAAACCTTGTGTTTGAACTTGCCTGTATCATAATCGTCCCATAGAAACCTGCTTTAAAATTTTTGTTGTGGCTGAACAGAAAATCAATTCATCATCTTATGACATAAAGACAAAGCGTATTCGCTTATTCACTTCTAGTGTGATCTAATACATTGGTACTCATTCTAAATAGCAAAAAAAAACAGAGTTTAAAAAAATGGTTTCTTCTTTCCTGAAATGCCGCATGCTCTTTGAGTGAAGCGAGCATAGTATGGTTAATGAATGTCCTTCAACATCCTACTCCTTACCTGACCCACTATAACTGAATAAAGTATGACAATGTCTGTCCAGAAATATGTGTAAAAAAGTATACTAATTTCTAATTTCTAAATAAACCATAGTCCAGTCCCTGACAGTTGGCCAGAGCTGTTAGATGTGAAAACAACTTACAAACTGAAAATACTGAACCAATGTTGTTCAGACAGTGTGTGAACCTATTTGCTGCCCTCTATGTTGCCAGTGCTCTTGTGTGTTGAGTGCAAAACGAGGGCGGGCCATGCACATTTTGCATACGAGCAAGAGCACAACCCAAGGCCAAGGTGGAAATAAAGAAGATCTCACACTCGGCCTAGGGAAGCAGTCAATTAAACTATTATTTATATTGTTATTATCCTTGTTATAACCTTGAGACTCATATAGGTAGAGGTTTGAGGAATTACAATATAGCTTGGCATTACATGTCGTCATGTCGCAATCAATCTTTGCAAATGTCAAGCCTAGAGATTTGGTTTTCCCATTTTTTCCATTTTCATCACTGGCTCTACACATTACTGATCAAGAGTTGACCAAAATATCAATGGCTAAGCTGGAAATTGGGTGTTTCTCTCAATATTTTGATTGGGGGGGGGGTATTGATCAGTCGCCTAACCTTTAAACTTAACCCTTCTGAATTCTTCATACCTTTGTTCCTGTTTTACAAATTCACTAACTAGTGTAGTCGCTAACACACAGCATGCTAAATTTTTAAATCTGGAACCATGGCAACAGGATCTTTTGCCTGTGATGGCGTTCTGGTTTTCATTTAAATTGTAAGGTTTAGATTTTGCAAGTTTTTGGATAATATTCTAGGGTGTATTGAGTCCAACCCACAATGCACCAGTTTCACCTCAATAAGTCATGTGATCCCACAAAATCTTAGTCTTAACACATGAAGCTTTACAACACTCATTTTAGGCCACCAGATGCTAGTATTTTCGGGAATTTTAGCATGATCATAATGGTCTTTGGTGGGTCGTGACTTCTTGAACACTTTTATCCCTAAGTACTGACATGTGTTTTAGTACAGTACAAAAATGTAAATGGTGCCACCTGCAGGTTGGATTGATCAAAACGGCCCTCTGGTAATGTTGGTGTAGGCCTTAGGTCTAAACTAAACTTTTGGAATAAGGGGGAAATTAATGTTGATGTTTCAAGGTTTTCTTTAGATTGAAGTTTAAAATCGTGATGATCAGTGGCATATCCAGATGTCATATGTTAGCAGAGTTCAGAGCAAAATAATTAGCCAAAAACTGCCTGATTGCCTTATCTTTTCCGTAGACCAATGGGGTTGTGTTGTGCGCATCTCAGCCACACTCGCTTGGATACGCTAAGTGATGATTAATCGGGCGTCTTCCTAAAGAAGAATTGGTTCCCAGGAATTGGTATTCCAGACATTGAAAAACACCCAAAAAAAATCTGATGTTCCTTTTAATTTTTTCACAGTTAATTGTATATACTGACACTTACAATGCTTGAAATCCATGTAAAGAGGACCGTCAAGTTGTAAAACTGCATCGCCTTTTAATCAAATATTCTTGGATGTCTTGGAAAATTTAACCAAATCTTGACCGGATTTCCTTTGGGGGGGGGGAAAGATATTTGACAAATTTCCAACCAGGTTTCTTGAAAATGGACATATTACATACAGGCTAAACACTAACCCTTTACTTTCAAATTTGTTTGTAAATTTTGCAATCCCTGTTTATCTAACAAGGTTTTTTCATATTAATATTTTAATAAATTAAATTGTCAAACAGATTTTAAAAGAAAACAGCACCAAATGTATCATGTTTAGATAAACACAAAATTACCCTCAAACAGTTTTTCATAAATTCCACTTTTCATGGGTTGGGGTATGAACCTTTATCTAGAATAGCCTGTAACAATTATCCTAGAATAAATTTAATCAAATTTGCGCTGAAGAAACAATTTGGCAAAATGTTATAACAGTTTGCCAATTTTAGGAGGAAAAATGTAAGTTTCTAGATAACTTTGACCTCGCCTCAAGTGACACTGAGGACATTTTCAGTGTATGCCCCCCCAATTCTTTTTTAAATCAAGTTTTTTTTTGCATATTTCAGACAGTGCGGCGCCAGGTGGGGCCTGGGGGGCAATTGCCCCCACCAAATTTTTTTCTTGCCCCAGTTCCCCCCCGGTCGAAAGAAAATAGAAGGATTTCGGGCCAAATTCAGTGATTTGGGGGCCAAAAATCATCGATTTGGGGCCAAATTGGTTAAAAATTTCCAATTTTTAATATTTTGCCCCCCCAGAATTTCAACTTTGCCCCCCGTTTGCCCCCACAGAACAAGAGGTCTGGTTTGCTGGGCCGCCGCTGATTTTCACACAGAATACCATTCCGATCTATTACCGTGTGTAACAGAACAATCCCATTTTATTGTAATACAAAAACCATGATTTTAGTATTTTCTTTCTTTCCTGGCAGTCCATGACAGAAAATACAAGCATGATTTTTTATGGGTCATAAGGACAGCAGCCAAGTTTCGAACTTGAGCACTGTTAAAATAATTGTCAATCTCTTCCAATTAGTCCTAATAATACACAGTTTTTTTGACTAAAGTTAGGCCAAAATTGATGTCTTATAGGACTAATTGTGAAATTGACAAATATATTTTTACAGTGTAGTGTTTTATTTCCTTTGCTTATGTGTGTCCAATAAACATCGAAAATTGGTGTTTACAAATAGTAGATTCAAACCCATCGTGGTCACCTCTAGTACTTTCCGAAGGTATTGGCACTGAATGACGGGGCACACGTGCTGTGGTTGGAAATGAAAATTCGGGATTAAAATTCCAAGTAAATATATTGAAACATGGCGTCGATAGCAGAGGAGAAGAAAATCAATTCTGTGCCTAATGAAATCATTCAAGTTAGCGTAAGCGCATTTGTAGCTACAAAAACCTAGCTCTTCAAACATTTCTGTCTAATCGTATTTGCTTCAGTGGTATTCAATGTACAGATGAGTTGATGTTATGACTTATGAGCGCCTGTGTTTTGGACACGAAGGAACACAAAAGCCTTTGAAAATGATGGCAACATGAAAAGCCAGATTATCTCAATTCGTTCATGAACAGGTGAATGGGCCTCATGTTTTCTTTTGTTCTGATCCCCTATCCCAACTAATCGATCGGTCCAACTTTCTCTGGTGGATGACACCCGATGGGGTGGAATCTACTATAATCAAATAAAATTTAGAGCAAATTTGATCTCTGGAAAATGTGTTCCCTTTTAACCTTTACAGCCCCAGTCAGTTAGCCACAGTTGTATAGCTTCTACATGTGTTATGGTTGATCTAGGTTGACAGTTAATACCATATACAGGGTTGAAGTTGATAACACTCTCCCTTGGTAAACTGCAGCTAACAATGCTTTAGCAGACACAAGCAAAATCTTGGGCAGTCAACCAATCTATAAATCCTTATTATTTGCAGTGGCTTTTCAAAGGAAGTTGCATTATGTGGTATTATCTGCCAGCCTAGATCCCAAAAGCCCAAAAGAGAGATATCAGAAATATACTTTGTTCCCTCTCTGGGTCAGATGTGACCCAGTTGGCCATAGAGGTGTTAAAGGTGCAATGAGAGATTTCACATAACAGGTGTCCCTAAAATGTGAAAATTCTGAATCTTGCACTGGTGTGAAGCTTTCTGTCAAAAATATCCCCATCTGAAAGGATGAAGCTGAGAATTATTTCTTTGGTACCAAAATTTTGAAATTTCTAATTTCCTATAGGAGCAAATAGGAAATTTAGGCAATGTTTTATATTGAAATATAAGTATATGAAAATCACCTTTTGTTTTTCACTTTTAAGACATTTCTGTACCTAAATACAAGGTAAGATTTCTTTTGAGTATCTAATCTATATGAAATCACTGCATATGACACCTTTATATGGATGCCTAAAATCTCTCATTGCACCTTTAAAGATGACTGTTGCACTAAGTTAAAGTGGTGCCTTTTTATTATACATGAAAACAGACAGTAACAGGACTACAATACTCTTTGCAAACCCTACAACTGAGATAGCTTTTAATAAAATCAACACTAACATTAGTCGCAGGAAATTACCAATCTGAAGACGATACAACTAATCCTCCTTGCAGACTCTGGATTGTTTTTATTTGATTTGATAACATCAGCAATCCATTTGCCTATGATGAAGGAGATAGTACTTCAGTTGGTTCAAAGACTCATTCTATTACATTTGGGCATGCTGATGAACTTTGGGATATTTTTCTATGAGAACTTGAGATTTTAATTGCCAGGTAGAAAAAGGAAAACCAAAACTAAATGAAACTAAAAGTAAGCTTTTAAAAGTAATGTGGGGACTTGTGATTACAATTGTGTTTTCTCACTGGGCTGGCTTTAATTTAGAAAGGAGTTTGTCAGGAAGATTAAAACAATTGAACCAAGTCGGGTTGTTTAATATATTTACTTAGTGATTGCTAATGAAGTAAAGGCAATGGGAACTTAAGTGGTTGAAATCCTGTGTTCTTTGCTTAAATCATTTTGACTGTATTGGAAAAATATCAGAAAAGCTGGATATGTGGCTCGGGGAAAGATGAGAAATGTAAAATCCTTGACTTTTATTAATCTTCAAGCATTTAAGCTGTGGGAAAAGGAATCCTTCAGTTATGTTTAAGCTCAAATCATTTTTCAATGTAGGGCATTACGGGAGGAAAACATGAAGAGGAAAAATGTGATTTGCATAATGGGCCCTGTGGCTATGCCGCCTTCATATGAACGTTTTCCTTTAGCCCGGTTTCTTTCCACCTACTGGTAATTTCTGATGAATACTTACGAGGTGATCATAGTCTTTCGGATTTAATGGCAAAGTTTCTTGAACTAGTGGTTAAGGGCTCTTGGTATGTTCGACATCTGGGTTTGGTTAATATTCTAAATACTTGATATCAAGACCCTTGAAAGATATGATCACACGCCCCACCCCCACTGCCACATCACCACACCATTTGGTTGTTTTTGTTTTCATCGTAATCTTTATCTTCACATCGTCATCATCATCGTCAGCATCATCATCATCTCACTGGTCATCGTCATCTTATTGCCACTGCCAACGGCACGCCAATGTATATTTTTTTTACCAGATACCTGCGATATTATTTATATTATATAGGTTTGTGCATAGTAACAAAACAACATATCGGTCCCTTAAGGTGCTTGTTTCGGATTTATGTCTATTGTGCATACGAGAGCCTGGCACTTGCAATTCGCCCCATCCAGTACTGTGGGAAACAACTTGTGGTTTTAATGTAGAAAGCAATAATGCACATAGTCAAGCCAATTCATACTGTGATGATTTTTATGCATTAACCCCATTAATTCGGGAGGTTTTTTGTTTATATCCTTGAGAATTATGGATTTGAGGCTCAAATTTCAGGATGACAATGAGAAATACAGCCTTTCATCATCTGATATCCAAAATTAATACTACTTTATCCAGTAAATCAGGGGGTCCCAAAACGATCGGAACATGCAACTTTAATTACAGATGGCACAACTTTTGTTGTTGAACATACCTAGGAATATAGCGTTCTTGTACACACTCACACCTAACTTTCTCATTTTTGACTATGTCGTTAATTATTTTTCACAGAGCATGGGCTAAAATCAAACCTTCCCAAGTTAGACTCCATTTTGTTAAGAAATCCTAATTTACAGAGTAAGAGTTCTTGTGAAATCGTAACATGAAATGCAACACATTTTGATCATGTCGTAGATTTTTCCAGTTTTCAAAAATCACGTGATAGATTTAAAAATGGAGGAAAATTTCTACTCAATTTTAACAGGCAACAAAAACTAGTCTGCAAGTCTTTTAGGGTCCTGTTTGCAACAGTCCTTGGCACTAAACTCCTTTCACCTATTCAAAAATATTTGTTCCTGATGATGTTGTAAACACCAGGTACTAAACGGCCCAAATTTGATTGTGTTATCACGGGTCGTACCCTCGCTTACTGTGGGTTCTCAGCCCCTAGTGAATTTTCCTCCAGTGCACTAAATTTGGGCGGAGGCTACCATCTCCCTATTGAACTTTCTTCCATTGACACTAAATTGGGAGTGGGGCTAACCAGCCCCTTATTGACTTTCTTCCAGTGCACTAATTGGGGGGGGGGGGGCTACCGAGCCGCTTATTGAACTGTTCTTCCATTGCGCTAAATTGGGAGGGGGGGGGGGGCTACCACCCCTTATTGAACTTTCTTCAGTGCACTAATTGTGGGGTGTGGGGCTACCAGCCCCTAGTGAACTTTTCCTCATGCACTAAATTGGGGGGCGGGTGGCTCCCAGCCCTTATTGAACTTTCTTCCATTGCTCTTCCAGTGCACTAAATTGGGGGGGGGGGGGGGGGGGCTACCAGCCCCTAGTGAACTTTCTTAAGTGACTAAATTGGAGGAGTGGGGGTGGCTACCACCCTTATTGAACTTTCTTCCAGTGCAGCTAATTGGGGGGGGGGTCTACCAGCCCCTAGTTACCTTTCCTCCAGTGCATTAAAGTGGGGGGGGCTAATTATGTATAGCTAAACAGCATAAAAAAGCTAAGGTGCATGTAGTAATAGATCTATTGTTGATTGGTTACAATAGAAGTTATATCTGTATATATTGTAATAAGCCTCATGCAGTGGTTAAAGGCGGACTCAGTGATTTCCGGCGATGGTGCCCTCATTTTTTCCAACAATTTTTTTTGCATATATATACATAATGCTTGTTCACATACTTCTGTGAATAACTAAGCTCAAAGCAATGCCCGGCATTAGAAAATGAACAAGAACTTTTGTAATAATTCCGGAACCAAATTTTTTTCTACTTCAAAACAGAAAAATTTGTTCACTTGACAACTTTGGAATTGAGGACTTTAGGTGACTAGCTTTAGATGTTAGTTGACTATTTTTAGCTGTAGTTGACCTATTTTTAATTAATACACACACAAAAAATTATTTTTGAAATATCTGAGTCAGCCTTTACGGCAGGCCCATACCCAGAATTGTTTTGGGGGAGATCTTTAAAAGGGGGGAAAGATTTTGCAAAATGCTAAAAATCATGATAAAAAATACTTTTAATTTTTTTAATTTTTTTAATATTTTTTACTTGGGGGGGGGGGAAATCGACAAAAGTATGATAACAATCACCTTTGTACCCCCAAAATAAGAAAAAAAATCAACCTTTGGGTAATATTTTGGGGGGGGGGCATCCTTCAGGTTCAGGCCTGGACCTGGTTTTGTCCAGTGTAATGCCCAACAACCCAAATCAATGTGTGGTACTCCATATATATTGCATAAAAGGCGGAAATAGCAAACTTTGAGTCATGAAAATTGCCCAGTGCAAATCTGTTTAGCTTACTATTTTCGAGTGGAGTGTCAGTTAATGTTGTTACACGCATGTGATATTTTGTATGGCTCAGTGGACGGTGGCACCACATGCACACTATCTTCATTACTAGAAAGGAAACATTTATAGAAATCTTTCAATAATGGTAATGACCTGTGTCTCCTACAGAATTTTAAACTTAGTCAGGGATATCTGCTGTGAATTGATATCAATTCAGGAGACAATTTAACCAACCCCACTTTGTGCTGCTATTTACTATCAACTTTTATTGTACATGTACTTTAGTATTTGTATTAGGGTTAATTTTTTTCCACAATTTTCCACAGGGTAGTATGTTTGTGGGTCATCTGCCAGAGGGCAAATAGGGATTGCTTTGGTTGTGTATCTGTGTGTGTGTCGTGGTGTGTATCTGTGGTGTTTTGTCTATAATGTCAAAATATTAACCCTAAACACATCTGGGGATTATTCAGTATTCTGCCACCACATTCTTCAACATGCAGTTTATTCCATTGAGGCTGCCGAATTCTGGGTGGTGGCACAAATACAAAATTCTTTCCCATAATCTGCATGAATGTTTCCATGATAATGGGTCCAAATCTTCCCTATTTTTAAAATGTGCATTTTCATTCAAGCACCAAATGTATTTTGGGGATTTTACCTGTGTTAATTAGAAATTTTTGTGGCATGACACACTCCAAAAAGTAAATTTGGGAAATAAATTTAATTTTCAGCCTAAAATCCCACCCTTTTTCCGAGATGACTTGCATGTCATGTTTTATAACCAAAACATAATCTAATCAGATTAAGAATGTTGATCAGAACCTAGGATATACATCAAAACCTATTGGCTATTAGGAATATGGAGAAAATCAAGAAGGAACATCTCAACAATGGTTAAAAATAAGGATTAAAGCCGTAATCTAATTTGATGAAATCTTTCCTCATTTAAGTTCTAAGTCATGGTCAAGGGACAAAAAGAAAATTGAAAGAAATATCTAATAGTTGGGATAATACTGCCTTTGTATAATCTGATTTGAAGCCCAATAAATTAGAATTTCAGATGTCATCATCACTTATTGTTTCGCTCTTCTTGTTGGTACAACCCGTGGGGAAGTTCTGTCACTGTAAACATTTGTGGTTGACCATTTTTTAAAATTTGTCAGACATTATTAAAGCTCACTTAGAGATTTCCCTGAGGAGGGACGCCCCAATTGTTCAAACAATATGTTTTTTGCATGTACATAAGGCTTGTTCATACCCTAATCACTGTGCGAAATAACTAAGCTCAAATCACTGTCCTTCCTATAGAAAATCACAACTTGTTATAAAAATTTTCGCGATCTGGATTTTTGTTATGTATCCTATATCGCACTGCATACTACACATTAATGTTGACTTACTGCCTCAAAATACAAAAATCTATTCATCTTAAACTTGAGCACTTTTTAAATGTGACCACTTTATTTCTAGCCGACTATTTTTAACTAATACAACACGAAAAAGTTTATATTTTCAAAATCTCTGAGTCCGCCCTTTAATGCAGCAAGAATTTCTAGTCATCCATATTTTCGGTGATATGTAGTGATTTCATATAAATTAAACATTCCATAGATTCCTACCATTTATCTGGGGTTCAGAATAACTTAAAATTGAAAAACCAAGGCGATTTCTATATTCTAATTTTCAATATACTACATAGGCTGAATTCGCTATTTGCTCCTGAATTCACAATTTCTGTACCAAAGAAACAGGTTCGCAGCTTAATCCTTCAGATGGGGATATTTTTGAAAGAAAGTTTTAACACAACCAGTGCAAAGATATCATTTTCACAGTTTTTAGGAACACCCGTGATTTAAATCTCATCGTTGCACCTTTAATATATTAGGGAGAGCATTTTTTTATTTTTATTTTCAAATATGGAACCTGTTGGGGTTGTCCCTTTCGCAACGTACACCAAGACAAATACCATAACAATGAAATACTCACAAAGGTTTGTTATTAATCCCCCTGAGTCTACCACCCTTTTTCTTACAGATCTCTGATTGGCTGATTTCCATGGTAATAACATGTTTATACCTCTTGATTGACCAATTCAAAATTAAAAAAAAACCTTAATAAATTTCCTGTTGCACCTCATAGGTACTGATAGGTTTTATTCATGGAAGTATTAATGTAATTTTTAGCAATCAAATTGGCTTGTAGTCCCCCCATTGGTGGGATGTGTGTGTGTGTGGTGTGGGGGGGGGGGTGATTAGACTAAACCTTTAATCTATGGCCTTCAATTTTGGTGTGAGTGTATGGTAGGTTTTTGATGACCTTATTGTTTAGCAAACTTGGGCAAAAGTAGTCTGACGGCGGGGCTTTTATTTCATTAAGAATTCTATAGAGCTCTTGTTGTTATAGGGTGTCATGTTTCCATCGTCTTTGTGGACCCCCCTGATTTACCACCCGGAAGTAGTACAAATTTTGATATCAGATTGAAAGCCGTATTTTTCTCAATGTCGTCTGAAATTTGAGCCTTCAAATCCATTTATTCCCAAGATATAAACAAAGAAAGCGCCATTTTAATGTTTTAACCATCCATATTAGCATGGTATTGAATAGGGCTTTGCAATATGCATTATAGCTTCTACCATCAATCTGCAATTTTTTTTTCCACGGTACTTGATAGGGAGTTGGGCAAGTGCCAGGCTCTCATTTAAAGGAGGGTGGCCTGATTTAAGGATATGAGGTGTCATCTTAAATAGATTGGTCTTCACTTCAAACCCCCATCTGTAAAGTTTCGCCAAGGCCGATATTTGTCAATCCATTTGATGCAGAAGCTAAGAAACTGATTTGGTAGTCCCATATAGTACTATGGGTCAAATTAATATTGTTGACCAAAATGGGGCACATTTTCGCTCAGTAACTTCCAAACCAAACATCCTTGTGACTCTAAGATTTTCACAGGTGAATGAAAAAATAGTAGCTTTCTGTTCTTCTGATACCAAAATGTTTGACGGCACTTCCGGTAAATCTGGGGCGTTTTTCTGTGGACGAGGGCTAATGCGACCGGGCCATGGGACCTTTAAGTAGACAACACACTAGACAATAAATCGGAACAAGCACCTTTAAATGTGGTGGGTGCACCACAATTCTGAACAAAAGAGATCACCATCACAAGTCTCAATGGTGTGGAACGTCTGTCCATTCCGGCAGTCTTCTGTTATATTTCAACATGTTATGTGTCAATTGTATTATGTGTCATATAGGGCCACAATTTCAATGTTTTTAGTGAAAGCCTTTCTGGACTACGGAGAGTCATCTCACATTCCGATTAAAAAATTACTCATAACACATAACCATATTTCAACTTTATGTAAAAATTTGTATTGCAAAAGTGTGGCACATTATATGAAAATAAAATACAGAACTTTTGTCAAACTACTGTACATTATCTATAATCTATACACTACATGATAAACTTATCTATACACCACATGATATTTTAAATTCAACAATCATATTTCATCAAAATCTCTTCTTTCGCCAGAAAACCCAGCACCGACAGTGTAACCCAAGACTAAAAATAATACAAAGTTGACCCGACCAAATGGTTGTTTTGATACCTGTTAACCAAGGAAATCTGAGCTGAAGTACGATTTCCCCAGTGCTGACATGTAACATTCCTCTCCTGTAGGCTCACGGCCACTGCGTAGAATTGGCACTGGGCGACCCCCACCTCATCAAAACCCCCCACTTGGTAAAGTGGAAGAGTTTGCGTACATTAAATTTGCGTGCCCTAAATGTAGCAAAAAAAGATCAATCTTGTCTTATATTCCCAACGAGGAGAATCCCATGCTTTTTGTTAACTTTTCCCATGGCCCTCGTTGGCAGAAGGTTGTACCACAAAGAAGTAAACAAAGATACACCTTTTTGTCATAGGCTTTGCTTTGTATTTAAGTATAAGGCAAAAGAGAGCTTACCTGTATTGCCTTTTATAAGTAACTAGCATCTCATAATGGCTTATTCTTTATATTGTATCATTTGTCCATCTGCAATGGTCTGGGATAGAGTTAACTATGACAAAAGGGAGAATGCTTATAGATAGGAAACTAAATTTCATATTCAACCTTGTCGTCATGTCAAAACAATCGGAGGGATTGGGGTTTTCAACCATTTCATTTGATATTTCAAAATTAAATTGTTTATATTTTCACAAAGATTTCCCAACTTTGACACCATGGACATGGACACTACGACCTATTATTATTACGTTCTGTCCGATTGGCTCATTACTGGACACAACATGAGATAGCCCTCTGAGTAACCAATCAAAAGAGTGCTGCTATATCACTGTGTAAACCATATCACCATTCTTAAGAGTATCTGTGATTTGCAGATTCCATGATGATATCTTTTAAGTAACCAATCAAAATAGTGCTTAGATGCCGATAGACAGGTAGTACCTAGGGGGTTAAGAACCCACTTCTGGCAGTCACTGCAAGCCACATACATGCACATTTTAAAGGTGCAACAAGTGATTTCACATAACAGGTGTCCCTAAAAAATAAGAAAATTCTGATTTTTGCACCAATGTAATTAGCTTTTTTATCAAAAATGTCCCCATGTGAAAGAATTAAGCTGAAATTTTTTTCTTTGGTACAAAAATTGTGAAATTTCTAATTTTGTATAGGAGCAAGTACTAAATTCAGCCTTTGTTTTATATTGAAATTAAGCAAATGGAAATTGTCTTTTAGTTTCACTTTCAAGGCATTTTTGTAACTAAAGACAAGGTAAGAAATCTTTTGGGGTCTTATCTATATGAAATCACTACATATGACACAAATTTTATATATGGGTGCCCCAAAATTTTCGTTGCACCTTTAAGTACTTGGAAGCGGCATTTCTACAGCAATGAATGAGCATTTTATTTCTAATGGAAATAATTTTACCAGTCAAAAAAAAAATCATTGTGAAAAAATCTTGCAAAAAATCTCTACGTGGCTATGGTACTAGGACCTGCTACTCTTTAAATTGTTCAATTTGGGTAAGAGAAATGACTCAGCTATCATGATAAACTTGTAAAGTGAAGTGCCTACAAAATGTTCTACATTGATTTCCCTCATGTTCAATGACGGGGTTAAAACATTAGAGTGCATGCATGCTTCCGACATAGGCACACATAGTCCTGTGACATAGCATCCTTTAACTTTTATTTTTAGTTATCCCGTACCACCTAGTCAGAATGAGTCGGTTCTGCTTGGACCAAAAGAGGCAATTTTGAACATTGAGTTGGGACTGACATCCCCACATCAAGCATAATCAGTTACAAAAGTTTCTTATGTATTTTAATAATTTTATAGCAATGATTTGAGTATTTTTTTTTTATCATGCTTCTATTCATGTATGCAGAACTTTTGACTTGGTGAAACTCAAATAATACACATTGGAATCTATTAAGTAATGACATAGTCAAGTAAATGTAGGGTGTATGCATTTGGCTTGAGTGGCTCCATATACATCCTATATAGTGAAAGTAACAGCATTAAGAAGCCCTGCCACCAAGAAACCTGAGGATAAAATTAATGGGATCATTTATCCTTTCGTGTCTAGTACTCCCATATCACATCTGTACGCCCTATGCAGCAAAAGAAGTTTTTGAAGTGACTGTAAAAAAAAAAAAAAAAAAAAAAAAAACTTTTTTTTAAAGTTAACTTATACCTAAGCACTAACTTAAAATTAGAGGTACATATAGTATAGAGAAAAACAGGATTTGTTGATGTTGAATTTGTGCCAATTTTCGTAGACTGCATTGTATGCATTCAACAATTCTGAATGTACAGGGTGTGTTAATATTACATAATTGTACAAATTTGAAACGACTACCGGTATCCTAATCAAATAAATCATATTAGATTACAGAATAACCAATTACTAAGCAACCAACCAGAGGCCTGCATTTGTACATGGCTCATTTGTAAGTGTATGATTCAGTATTACTGTATGAACATTGTACTATTACATTTGGAGAAATGTTAACTTAATAATAGTTTCCAATTTGAGTAATCATTGAAACTTACTACATAGCCATTGGAAACATTTTGCAAGTGAACCGGCCATTTCTGCAGTAGTGCCAATTGTCGCCTTGCGTGATGCATGTTGGTCTTGAGAGGGAAGCCCTAACCATACTACCACCAATTGGGTGTTTGTGTACCTTTTGGAAAGGGGTACTGGTTGTGCGCTTGCATGAAAAATGCATTCAAAGAGGATCCAAAGCAAGCCTAGTCTTAGGTTCACTTTGGGGGGAGGTACTCAAATTTTGGGTTTTGTCAGGGATGTGCAGCTGAGGTCGCACCCCTATTACCCATTTCTAAGGGTCATTTGGTAGAGAAAGGTACCCATTTCTAATGATGTTTGCTTCAAATATACATCCAATTTGTCAAATTGCGACTATTAACTAGACGCAACGTTCCCCGGGAACCACCGTAGGTGGCGTAGCTCACGACTAAGGCTTTGGCGAACAACGTTAAAATCTTTCGTAGAGAATACAGGTAATGACCTAAACGCCCCAGATATCAATGATGTAGTCCAACATTTGTTAACATTGTATCGCATGGAACTCCTTAGAATGGTTTCAACAGGTTTTGAAACCGCTGAAAAACATACGAAACGGCATACATCTGAGCCAAACAGTGAATTTTAATTTTATTCAAATCCCCCGTTACGTCAACGATAAGCATCAAGGTGGAAGGATGAGCATCTGTGTGATGGGGGGGAATTAGCAAAATGATCACATGATTGAAGCGTCTTCGTAACAATTCGGATGCTGGAACATCCAACCCAAAGAATCTTTTCTCCTTCAAATTGATACCAAATTTGACCGATTTGGAGTAAATTGTTTTTGAGTTTACAATCTATCATTTTCGCTCCGCAAAAGTGTAAAGTTTATAATGTTTTGACGTTTTGTTTTAATTATTTAAGGTTTTAACATTACATATTTTCATAATTAATAATCATAAACCCGCTTAGCGGAGTGGATATTTGTCGTCCAGTATCATGCTATCCCAGGTCAAATCCCCAACGTGGGTATGATTTTTTTTTTCCCTCTTTTCATGCTTCCTATAATTTATAATTTTAGCACTAATGGTATTCAGAGTACTATAATTATATTTTATTTCATTTCCCTTTTCGCGAAACATACGTGTTATAGGCTGGATCGGACCGGATCAAAATTAATAGGTCTACACTCGTACAAAAAGACGAAAAGTATGGTGAACACCGTATGCGTACCAAAGGGTGGTTAAAGCTGGGCGCTACCCGAAGCAAATATTATCTTGATGATGTTGTGATGAAAAGCATCAGCAAAATCAGTAGGTGAGGATGCATTCCCCATATGGGTAATGCATCCCCTCTCACCACCAGAATCCTTCACAACACATATTCTCCAGCACAGAGCATAACACACAATTAATGTGCACATCAAAACAGTTCAAGACGTAACCCAGTACATTTAAATCCCTTCATCATGCCTCAACAAAAAACCAAGGCCCTTTGAAGTTCTTTTGGATTTTTCATTATTGATGAGATATCCATGCATTAATGATTGGCACATGTCTATACCATCATGCCCCCCCATGGGCGCCCCGGGGCTCCGCCACATCTTTAAATGTACAGCTGGCCCCGTTCATCTGGCCAGACGCAACACATGGCAACTATCTCAAGTTCCGAAAACATCTGGGATTTGGGCCATGAACAGCGAGCCTATGTCTAGGGATTTCTCATAAAAAATGCCCCACTGGAGCGGATCGTCCCCATATGCCTTTAACATGTGAGGACCCTACCCCCCCCCCCATCGGCTCCTAAGCCTAACTAACTAACTCATGTTTATTAACCTCTACAGAATCTACCAGGTTTTTAAAAAGGATTAAGGTGATTATGTAGGAAATAATGCATGCCTTATGCATACAAATAAATGTTCTTACCTGCCCCTCATTTCTGAAAGTCTAGATTGGAGAACATACCTTTCTGTGATGAAGTTTGCACCATATGGAAATGTTTCCAATCATGCACATCCCAGTGGTCAGTTGAACAATGCATCATCCTTATTTTTGAAATGGGCTCAACACTCATCTCACAAATCAGCAGTAATGTAAACTACGCATTTTGATACTATCAGTCATGAAATCTGACCTCTAGGGATCTGAGCCCCTTCCAATATTGTTATGTTTGAAGTACTTGATGCTTTCAGGGAAGATGACGTGTTCGGCTTCTGGAGTCTGCCTCAGCTTACAGATTTTGCAATATGGTGCAATCTATTTGTCACTTGATCCGAATATCTTTTTTCTAAAACTTTGGGCAATTTCCCTGTTTCACAGATTAAACATTCGATAACCCTGACTATCCAAAGACTTTTGTTGTTTTAGACCTTGAATGTTAATTTCCCTTCCAGATTTTTTTTTTTAAGGAGGTAGTGAGTTTCAAG
The DNA here is from genome assembly GCA_023653785.1 of Ophioderma brevispina. NCBI lineage: Eukaryota > Metazoa > Echinodermata > Ophiuroidea > Amphilepidida > Ophiodermatidae > Ophioderma > Ophioderma brevispina. The sequence goes on from JAMKCH010050560.1 coordinate 45,619, forward strand.
TATCCGTTATTCATTCTGATGAAATTTGACTCTTGGTTGATGACATCCATTGTCCAGGCCGAGGGAATATTTAAAGAATAAAATAACAAAAACACCTAAATCTAACTGAAATGAATATACCATAAAATAATTATAAAATGCATTTATTTTTAATAAGTTTTCTATGTTTTTTACCTTAGCTAACACCCATGGACTTCTAGAGCTTTCACAAAAGAAGGCAGACCATTTATTGAGAATTTGTGCTCATGTACTCTTTTAACACATTTTGTGGACCCACCTTACAAACCAGAAACAAGTTTTCAGGACTTATTCCACATTTGATCAGAGCCAGTCAGAAATAATCCTAATCCCCAGTTCATTCATCTTACAAATAAAGCAAGTATGACTTTTAGCTTCCTTTCTATAGACTATCCCACCAGCTGTATCCCACATTCTTTTGCATCTCCTGAGGTATTCTTTCCTTGAAGTCAACAAAGACTGGAATGCTAACAGTGGGATGTGTTTTATGTGGACAGTTTTCTGCCCGCTTTGGTTGGTTGAATTGGTTAGTGGGATTATCTATATAAAGGCAACTAAAGTCATACTTGCTTTTTATTGGTAAGATGATGTTTGGGATTTGGCTATTTTCTGACTGGCTCCTGATCAATGAGGAATAAGTCACTGCACTTTTCGGGATTTGTAATGGTGGGTCACATTTGTGGGACCTGTGCTATGCAATTTCATGGGCCTCATCACACCAAGTATTTTAGCTGTAAGATGACCTATTGGACATGGCATCTAGCCACTTTTTGTTGCCACCAGATGATTATCAGGTTACAAGTTTCCTTGAAAACACCTAGAGCAGACATTCTAGAAATCAAGGGCAGGCTCCAGCCAGAATTGCCTATGTCTCCATAGCTGTTAGCATGGTTCAGCTTCACTGATCTAAAACAATGAACTGCTGAAGCACTGAGCCTAGAATAGCCTAAAGTTTCAGTGAAAGTTATACCAACTGCAATGTGAGTCTTAATTGATCAGAATGCATTGTGGGAAATGGGACCTGATTCAATATTGATTAGGTCAAATTCCAATAACCCAATAGAGAAAAAGTTTATAATAACTCTAGTTGAGCATTGAAGAAAGACATCTTATTAAAAAAAATCAACACAAAGGTTTGAGAGGTCACATTGGCACATGTTTTAATGTGACATCATGGCGACCAAAGTCGGATGTAGTTGGATGCCAACTCTGTTAAGTTCAAGGATTATATCTGACATTATTAAACTTTTGGCCATTTTTTACAGCATGTGACAACTCCCAACTTTGGTCACCATCATGCAACTATTAGAAAATTCATTTTGTATAATTTGTAACACCAATACTACCTTTCTATGATCTACATGACTAAGTGTACAATTTCTAAACTTTGGCATGACAAATAGGTTTAAAACAATTGGTCTATAGTATTAAATTAGGGATTCAAACATGTTGCAGAGTGGTTCATCACAAATCAACAACGATGCATCCATGCGTCCGCGTATTTTTATCCCGCGAGGGCGGCTAAAGGGATAAAAATACGCGGACGCATCGGATGCAAAGTTGTTGATTTGTGATGAACCACTCTGTAACATGTTTGAATCCCTTTCAACAACGAAAATCTTCTTGAAAACTTATTAATATCGTACATAGAGGAACATAATTATTCTTACTATAATACTAAAATGTTCCTAGTTCACGAAAATCATTCCTCGTTAAAATATTTTAGCAAAATCTAAAGCAAAGCGATAGTTTTTGCAAGTTTATTGCTTTACAGTTTGCACCTGGTGTCCTAGCACGTACTCGGAGTTCTAAACGTGACGAACAGTGCGTCGACTTAAGCGTACCGCGTAGACGCTCTTCCGTGTACACTGCGCCGGGCGTAACACGCTAATTTGCAGATCAACTGTGGGGTGATAACGAATCAACAACGGTACGCTCCTGTACAAGGAGATACGGTGAGTTGTTGAATGTGCAATCAGTGATTGGATGGATAAATCATAAAAACTAACAAAACAAATCATAAAAAGTCTGACTATTGCATATTTGTGGAGGTGATCAAATATTATCTACAGTGATAACATTGAAAGTTCCTAATGAGAGTAAAAATTGAGATTTTAATCAAAATTGGTGTATATTTTCCTTATAGACAATTTAAACTTCATGCAATTGAATGGGCTTTTGCATTTTAATAGTACTACTATTTTCTTCATTATTACCAAATTTTCACATTAAAAAGTACATATTTGAGTTTTCTTTGAGTTTTAAGGTATTTCTTGCAAAATTGATTTTTTGCAGAGTCAATGATGGTGCCCTTTAATGTTATGCTTTGAATCATAGCAAATGTATAAAATTAGATAAAAATCACTCAAAATTACACAATTTTAAATAAAACATTTAGAAAGTTTGTAGATCTCCCGAAGTGAATCATCAAGGCAACCATGGCAACAAAAGCAACCCCATTTTGAAACTCAAAGTTCCTGAAGGTGTCTCATACTCTCTTAAGTCTCGTCACCTCACATGGCCCTCATCTTGCACATAAACGGATGCCAGTTCTCACAAGGGGCAATACTCCAGTAAGGTCGCCCATATATTGAGCTTCTCTGTTGGACACACCCAAATTCCTCCTTGGAAGGTATCTTATTTGGAAGCCAGTTCTCGTGCTTTGTCTTGGTGGGCATTGTCCATTTCCAATCACTCTTTGGGCTGTCTCTGCTGTAGCCAATCCATACATCTTTCTCTCCTGTAGGATGGAGAAGTGGGCAAAAAGAAGATGAATCATGTTAGCAGGCTATGTAAGCACAGATTTTTTTTTTTATCCCTGGAATATTATTTTTCAAAAGTGCCGCTGAATTAAATATATCACTGCATACTTGGTTATTTTAACAAGGGTTTTATTTGGGCCATGTTAGGAGCATCCTATCATGGATACACATGGCCGTCCCCGGATCAGCTTACTCAGTTGAATAAATCCTGACACCACCACAAGCCATTACCAATGACTTGTGGACACGCTAAGAAGATTTTGTGCAAAACAATTAGTATAAATTTGAACTTAATTAAAGAATAAAAGATAGGGTTTGTTGTTTTGTCTATCTAATATCGTGTCATATTGGATGGGCAGTCCAATATTTTGAGTAGTGGATGCCGGCGCACACTACGATAAAAATATTGGACTTCCCATCCAATATGACACGATATTAGATAGACAAAACAACAATTCCTATCCTTTATTCTCATTCTTATTTAGTTTTGGTGGTTTTAATCACCAAAAATGTTATCTATTTCGATAATATTAGTTAAAGAGGCAAAAATATTCCCCCACTCTCAAAAATGAACCAACCCGTATTAGCTGCGTGCACTGCGTAACCATATAAACGAGCGCGTAAACACATGCGCGACGACGCACTATTTAATATCGTCTCATATTAGATAGGCAACAACCAATGATAATGAGTGTTTGCTTGTTAAACCCCGCCCACTGAATAAGAATACACTATACTCCATTTACCTTCCTCGAGTCAGTGACGTCAACAATTTTGCTTGTATATTTGCACACCGCCGCCTTATGCACGCACGCGTATGCTGAGTTGAATCAGGGTCGTACGCAGGATTTTTTACGGGGGTGCGGGTCTTCAAAAAAGTGGACTTTTTTTAAAAAATGGACCTAACTCCCCTAAAATGGTCCTTTTTTGGACGTTTTGAACATCTCACCATCAAAAAGTGGACTTTTTCATCGTATTTCCCCCAAATTTCTGACCTTTTTATCAAAAAAAATCTGAAAAAGTGGACCTTCTTCCCCTTTTGTGGATTTTGGGTGGTGCGACCGCACCCCCCTGCGTAGGGGCCTGCTTTGAATCAACACTTGCGATTTAATGCTGCAACTATATTGCATTACACACTGATGTCTCTGACTGTTTGTGCTTGTGTTTGTTTGTTTTTTTGTTTTTACCCCGACTGGACTTGTTCCCTGTTTTGGGGCCAGATTTTGAGTCACCTGCTATAGCAGAACAGACATGTAGGCATAGCTTTTTTCCCCACTGTGGGCTGTTGTCATGAACAAAGGTTATGATATCATTTCTCACACATGCATTAACTGATTAACTTCATACTTGGTCAAAAGAACCACTGGCTCAGGACTCATATGGGGTGTGCACAGATTGATTTCTAATGATCCCTCTGTGACCTTTGACCCCATTGTCAAACCTTTTAAACACAATTTCTTCTTCAAATAAAATGCTGATAGGGATTGGGTTTGTGTCTTAAAAGAGGCAGATTTTTTCCAACTGCTAAATGCATATTATGTTGTATTATTTACTCATGTATTTCTGTTCCAGTACACGTTGTGCCTTTTCTTTCTTCTACATTAGTTATAAAAGTTGAGATAACCTAACAGCAACAGTGAATTAAAAATGGTATCAACTTTCGGGTGTTAGTCTGTTTCAAAGACTTAACGGTAGGAGGGCACTCTTACGCATATCGGACGGTTACACAGAGACTTGACTAAAGACTAGGCCTGGTCACGAATATTTAAATCTAAATGACCATCATTGGAAATTACACTATTTTGCAGTGGGGTTAATCCACCAACCCTGACGAATTTTGAAGTCAATAATTTTTTCCTAACTTATCATGATATTTCTAAGATCTTTTGAACAAAGGTTTAAGAGATCATTTTGTATTGTCACTGGAACCGAGACTGCCATAGTAAATGCACATAGCAGTTCCCCAAATTACCGTTTGGAAATCCCCAATGCCCAAATCGAGCATCGGTACATCTTTGCAAGTGTAAAAGTGATAACCATTATTCCAATTTTCAAGAAAAGGTGACCCATTCACATATCAATGCAGGCAAGCTTTTACCAAAATTGGACCAAGATTTGATCAAAATCAGTATTGTCCACAATTCTTTGTTTCTTCATCAATTTTTATCACTTCTATTATCACATATATTTTAGGTAATTATTGGGAAATGGCTTATTTCTCATTCCAAATTTTCTCATTAAAAGAGCTTAGCAATTTGTTGGCACAGAAATTTTTTTGTAGCCCATCTTATAAAAAAATACAATTAAAGTGATTAGCCCTATTTGTTAAAATGATCCAAGTAGAAAATGCACTCGCTTCATCGCTGTAAGCGAAACATTCATGTGTGAACATGTTTGAACTCCCATGTTGTCTGGTTGCGAGTTAATACATTGTTAGCTGAAAGCAAATTTATTTGATATACTGTATAAGTGGAAATTTTCGCGAGGTTTGTATTTTCGCGAATTTCGCGAGTGAACATAAAAACGCGAAAATAAAAACTTGCGAAAATAACTTTTTCCAATAGATTTGTATTGCATTGATGTCAATACCATGAAATTAGATTCTCGCGCATTTGGCAAAACTGTTAAAATAGCGAAAATATCTGTACACGAAAATTTCCACTTATACAATATTTTTTGTATCATTCCAAATTTCTTCATAGTGATGATTTGGTTGGTAAACTCGTCTAGACTCATTGACCTCTTAAGTCACCTGCTGTAAATCAGGTTAAGTGAATCCTATTTTCTCATGTATTGGTAGGAATGATTTGATTGAAAGACTTCCTGACCAGAATTATATGGATCAAGAGGAGATATAGTGTTCTCCCCACAATGCAATTCTTCCAGTGAAAGCTTCCTACCATAATAGAAGAAAGGTTATAAGCATTTGCTTACAAATCCCAAGAAAATATCTTCCTATGTTCACCCTTGCTTGGTGTGGATTTATAGGGACAGCTCTAACAATCTCTCAAAATAGTAGCCATCCTCAGTTAAGAGTGATCCATATAAGGGGAGGTATAGTGTTCTTCCCAAAATACAATTCTTCCAATACAATTTTTGCACTGGTTGTCACACAAATTTAGAGTGACAAAAAGTACCTAACAGAACTTGTCCCACTCTTGCACTTTAAGTACTTGTTGTCACTATAACTTCATGTGACACCCAGTGCAAAAATTATATTGGAAGAAATGCATTGTGGGAAACACTATACCCCCTCTTATAATTAGGGGTCACTCTTAACTGGGGATGGCTACAATTATGAGGGATTGTTAGAGTTGTCCCTATAAATCCACCCCAAGCAAGGGCGAACATAGGAAGATATTTCCTTAGGATTTGTAGATAAATGCTTATAACCTTTCTTCTATTATGGTAGGAAGCTTTTGTGGTTTTGTTTTGAGGGTTAGGAAATTGGCATAATTTATTGCTATCCATACTGGTTTGTCACCCCAAAGTGGTTCAAAATGACAACTCAAAGTCATAACATAGAGGGTGTATTGAGTCCATCCCACAATGCACCAGTTTGGGGAAATTTTACCTCAATAAGGTCATGTGATCACACAAAAGTCCTATTCTTAAAGGGGCACCACCCATTCCTCAGCCTCAACTCCACCTTTCACACCATCAAACCTAAGATTTTGGTACCATTAATTGGAAAGCTTGTATTTTTCCTCATCTCACCTGCAAACTATTTTGACTGACTTTTTTCCCATTACATTGTTGCAGGGTAAAGTATGGTTTGTTTACCATAACCAGAAAATAATATAGTAATACACATAATACTGCTCACATTAAAGGTCCATGGCCTGATCGCTAATAGCCTCGTCTCCAGGGACCCTGATTTTGCCGGAAGTGGTCAAAAATCAGAAGAAAGCTACGATTTTTCTCATTAACCCTGTGAAATCTTAGGGCTAAATGATGTTTGGTTTGGATGTTATGAGCAAAAACATGCCCCATTTTGGTCAACCAATATTAATTTTACAGAGTACTCTATGGGGGCTTATAAAATCGTGTTTTTAGCTCTCCCATCAAAACGGATTGAAATATCGGCGCGAAACTTTACAGATGGGGTTTTGGGATGAAGGCCCGTCTATCAAGATGAAAACTTTATATTCTTAAATCGGACCATCCTTCTTTAAAATGGTATGTCGAATTAAAATGAAATTTTGGAATTAAATTTGGTGATGGCCCCTTCCTATGAAACGGAGAAAATTATGTGGGACACCTTTAACACATAAAAACCCCAACTTTTACACTCTTTTTAACCCACAAAGTCCTAGTACATGTACTTATTTTTATCATGATCATGAAATGTTTTGTTGTCCTTGAACACCTTTTTATCCATGAGTACTGACATACATTTATTACAGTACAGTATAGGCATATTGCAATGCATTATGGGATTGGTTCAAAATGCCCTCTGGTCATAACACAACTTTATCCTTGGTTATATATTATTTAGGAATTCGGCATTAATAGTGACTACGATGCTATTGGCTGTAATTATGTTGTGTAATGTGATTGAGAGTATGGCTTTACTTGATATATTTTGCACATAATGGGGAGGGAAATAGTATATATCATGCCACAAATTTGTAATCTGAAAATTCTAGACTGTAATTTGGGGTTATATTTACCAAATTAGCTTATCTACTTGAGTAAACTGAAAAATGTGGTCGAATAAAATGCATGATTTCTAATATTTTAAGCAGTTTGGCAATTTCATTGTAAAATATAAGTTAGCCGAAATCCACTTCGGTAAAAGTGAACAAATTGATGGAATAAATTTGAATGGATTATGCTCCAAATTTCATGATTTTATTAAATGGCAGCCAATTTGCTGGCATTATTTTCATAAGAATTACGGTAAAATTCACTCAAGCAAATTGGAACAAATAGGAAGGGGAAACCCCATGAGGGCTCAGACACACAAAGAATCATCCAACGCAAAACGATAATATTTTGACATGAAAGGGATAATATTTGACATCTGTGTTATAAGATCTTTAATATTTCAAACAACCTACATTGAGTGTAATTTCTATTAGGAAATCATGAGAATTTGTTATTTCAAGATACGATCACCCGCCTCTGGGGATTACTTTGCAGATTTTCTGTGATTTTTGGGGAATCATGCTCATGTGAAAAAAAAATTCCCAATGTATAGTACAAAGTGAAACTCTTTAGGTATACAAATAACCCTAACCCACACGAGAATCGATGAGATGCAATTACCCCTCAAAACCGGTCGGCAATTGATTCTCATTGCTTCTCGGACTTCAACAATATTTGCTTTCGCGAAAATGACTCTCATTGTACCTCGGACAGTTTCCCCGCAGGAGGTGAATGATTCTCATTGCATCTCGGACCGTTTTCCCGCAGGAGATGAATGATTCTCATTGCATCTCGGACCGTTTCCCCGCAAAAGGTGAATGATTTCATTGAATCTCGGCCGCTAACGACTTTACTACGGCCACTTACTTACTCCGGTGCCTAAAAAACATCCTAGATCGATGAAAAGCAAAATTTGTTGTTTCTCTTTGATTCTCATACGATATTTGGGGAACACCCGGTGACGTGTTAGGGTTAATATTGCATTTGGCAATATTTTATGGATTAGTGCTACTTGGACATTTTTGCAAGTTATAAAATTAACGGTTACTCAGCTCTGTTTCGTACATGCCATTCACATTTCATGTGTCTTAAATTAAAGGTCTATGGTCCGATCGTTAATAGCCTCATCCCCGGAGACCCCAGATTTTATCCGGAAGTTGTCAAAATTTTGGTATCAGAAGAAAGCTACTATTTTTCTTATTCACCCTATGAAATCTTAGGGCTAAAGGATGTTTGGTTTGAATGTTATGAGCGAAAAATATGTCCCAGTTTAATCGATCAATATTAATTTTACACAGTACTCTATGGGGATTAAAAAATCATGTTTTTAGCTCCCAATTCAAAACAGATTGAAATATCGCCGAGAAACTTTAAAGATGGGGTTTTGGGGTAAGGCCAGTCTATCAAAACAAAAAATTTATTGACTTAAATCGAGTCATCCCCCTTTACTCTTGCAGTTGTGAAACACATAGAATTCATAAAATTAAAACTAACTTTGTGGTTTGGGATTGAAGGGCAAATTCAGATCAGATTATCTGTTCCAAAACATTAAAGTACACTCAAATTGTTCATTTTTATGGGCATCACAACAATATGCTGTTGCATACTTTCCTGCCAAGTTACGAATATCAATGAACTCATTAGCATATTTCAAAAAATGTTAACCCAACAGCCAATTATAATTTGGTGGGGTGACAGACCATGATGGTGCCATATGTTTTCTGCCAAGTTGCATATACTAATGAGCTCATTTCCATATTTTGAAAAAAATGTTTTTTTCTATTATCTAATTTGTTCAGAAGCACCTTATCAGCTATAATTTTTGCTTGCATAATTTTCATGTGATTTTCGTAATTATTTTAAAAAAATGTTTAGATTGCTATTTTGAGGAATCTTTGACAAGAATAATTGAACCCTATAGCATTAATATTGTACTTATCATACCAAGGAATAAATAATAAGAGAAAGGACTGATTTGATAAAACATGTTCCAGTATGGGCGCAGCCATTTCGAAATGTGCACTACATAAATTATGGAGTAGACCCTTCATGTCTAATGTTGTCACAGATGTTATTTTATGCACTTAAGGTATAAAAACTTCTGATATGACATATGAAATATGCATATACCCACGATACACAGTGCAATAAAGTACATGCTGGTAAAGAACGTTTTCGCTATACTATACTTTCTAAATGTAAACAAGTGAAACTCTTGTAAACCACTCCAAAATGAGCGAAAAGAGTGAATGTCCACTCAAAAAAGTGAAAATCACTCCAAAAAGAATGGATTTCCACTCATTTTCGTCTTGTCCTTTGTTTAACTCCTCAAAAGTGTTGTCCTTCGTTTAACTCCTCAAACAAGTGGAAATCCACTCCTTTTGGAGTGATTTTTATTCTTTCTGAATGGAAATTCACTCATTTTAAGTACAAACCACTCATTTTGGAGATATTTACAAGAGTTCACTCTTTTGGGGAGTGAAATTTTCACTTGTTTACATTAGAGAGTACGGAAATATTTACTGCATCAAAACGAAAAATCAGATTCATCTGAAATTTTGGAATTAAGCATTTTAGGTGACTATCTGTAATTTTAGTAGACTATATTTAATACAAAAAAAGTTATATTTCAAAATCTCTGAGTCAGCCTTTAATTTGCCAACCTGTTGTATCTCATATCGATCCCCCTAAGTGCATACCGGGACACTTCACTAAGTCAGTAAACAACTTAGCATGCACCAACCCCTTGGCAACATTTTTCCAACAATGATATCTCTCACATGTAAAGGTTGTTGCTGTGGATAGAAATGGCAAATTAAAGTCTGAAATCAGTGAAAAAAAAAAAAAAAAAAAAAAAAACTCTCTTTAGCTGCAACTGGGAATGTGTGTACAGTACACATGGTACAAGGCACAGGGGACTTATACACTGTGGAAGATATTGGTGGCAATACAGTAACAGACTACCCTTCGGGCAGAAAAAAGTTATATTTCAAAATCTCTGAGTCAGCCTTTAATTTGCCAACCTGTTGTATCTCATATCGATCCCCCTAAGTGCATACCGGGACACTTCACCAAGTCAGTAAACAACTTAGCATGCACCAACCCCTTGGCAACATTTTTCCAACAATGATATCTCTCACATGTAAAGGTTGTTGCTGTGGATAGAAATGGCAAATTAAAGTCTGAAATCAGTGAAAAGCTTCAATTCAATATTTCTCTGGTTTAGTAGAGCAAAAGACCCAGATCAATAGAAAAATGATAAATTAATTATTAGGTGAGGTTTAGGATAATATGGAACAATAATCAGTGTAGACGATAGCGTACTTGTACGTATACGTACAAGTGTGTACATACATCACCAAATTATAAAGAAATACAAAAAGATTTTACAAAATTCCCTCAGGATTCTCAGATTTGAGAAGAGAAAGGATAAAAATTTCAGAACTAATGCCAAACAACATTATAAACAAATTCTATGTGTCAAAGTATTGATTTCATGTGTCAAAATTTAATTATTGAAAAAAACTGTTCTGATGACATATTATTTGCTGAATTATATCTTTTTCTTTCAAACGATATCAAAAATCTGCACACATTTTGTTGATAAAAACCTAAAACTTATATAGTGAAGATTGCAGGTCCTCATAACTTAATGGTTAAAAAACCATATATTTCTTTTAAAAAGTTTCATGCAATTGTGGGAATTATGACATTTCATGTACTTGTACGCTTTCTCTGGACTGTTCATTTTTTGTGTCCAAATTATTGGCGGCTTCTCCGGCTCTGGCGTCCAATTGTCTTTACGGACAATCTCAAAATTATGTACCTTTATTTTTGTCAAATTTTTGAGTGTACATTTAATAAAATGTAGGTGGGGTAGTTTTTTTTTGGCCAGAGTATACTAACTTTCAAGTATTTGTTCACCAGTGCCAACCATTTCTCCCCCCTGCACACACTTCCCCTCTGATGTTTGCTATCCTATCCTACTGCAGACACTCAATAATATTGTAATCTGTAAATTACGCACTCTGTTAGAACAATACCTCCAGGGGAAGCATTATTCTATGATTTTTTTTGGGGAAATCAGGCCTATTTTAGTAGAATAACTCCTTTTTTTTTTTCCTGCTAGCCATTGTGTTCCTTTTCTGAAAATGGGGTTTAACAGGGGTGAACACAATAGTATTAATGTTTTTAATAACATCTTCTTGATTTAATTAACCTTTGACCCAAAACCACATCTGTACATTTTTCGCTGATATTTCAAGCCCTTTTATTTCTCAAATAAAAATGCCAAAACGAAAAGTAATAAAATGTGAAGAATATTCCTACAGAGGGTTTCATTGACTATTATGAGACTTGTGCCATAGCTTGCAAAATCGCTATTTGATAGACTAACACTATCAAATATGGTGGTGCAAATCCTGTATTCCAGTGAAGATTGGAATTACTGAGTTCAACAAAGCAATTTAATTACTTTTGCCAGCAATATTCCCTTTGGATTTTGGTTTTGTATTTGTACTATGTCCTTGTTTGGCATTTGGAAATTTTAATTAAAATGGAGATGACCCAATATACTCTCTTAAAAAGAAAGAGTGCAAAACCACTCTAAAAGAGTAAAATCCCAATCCAAAAAGGAGCCAGCTGAGTGACGCATCTTTTAAAGAGTGAGATTCACCTCAAAATAAAGAGTGAACAAAATAACTCTAAGGAAGAGTGAACTGGATAACGCCTTTTTAGAGAGTGAACTAGTCACTCTTATAAGTGTGATTATTTGTGAATTTTTGTTTGTTTGGTGAGTATATTGGTATGTGTAGGTCATAATTCATGACAATGAATGAATATTGTGGCGCATCTTTGGCATGATTCAGTGAGAACTTCATGATTGTGGCTGCATGACATGTATGATCATGGCATGCATGCCCCTGACATGCCTGATTGTGCTTTTCGTACATGTGTAAGCCTAGCCTTGCGGGCAGACTAAGTACCGTATGGTACGAGTGATATTCCAGTAAATAACATTTAATGCTCTTCTCCACCCTTTGTCTGTAAATGCTATGAACTGTGAACTGACACATACACTATGACTCACCCGTGAAGATATCTATGATTTCTCACTAATTTGCAACATTCGTTCAAACCACTTGCTGACGGTCCTCACTTACTCACTTAACTCGTCGCCATGTTGTTCGAAAATAAAATCACAAACGTTTGGGCGGCGTTTCTGATTGGCTAATTAGTTCACATCCGAAAAAGAGTGAGCATTTCTCACTCTTTTAGAGCTAAAATCTGGTCGAATAAGAGTTCAGAGTGGCTTCAATCCGAAGAAGAGTGGCATTTTATTTTTGAGTCCACTCGTAACAGAGTGAGCTCTGGTTCACCGCGAGTTAAGGGGTCAGGTTGCATTTTCTCACTCTTTTAGATCTAAAAGCCACTCGATTAGAGTTTAATTTAAAATTACTTCAAAATTCAGAGTGAGTTTTCACTCTTTCATTTTAAGAGAGTAAGTAGTAAAGTTGCTTTTCTTCTTCATTGATGCTTGGTGAGTTGACCCTAAAACCCATCGTAAAATTTTGCACCATTATCAATCTGTTTGATGGGAGAGCTAAAACATGATTTTGTAAGCCTATAGAGTACTCTTTAAAATTCAACCATGTTGACCAAAAAGGACAACATTTTCGGATCGATAACTCAAAACCGACATATTTAAAATCCTTTAAGATTTCACATGGTAATGGAAAATACTGGGATTCTCCAGACCTGAAAATTTTGATAACTTGTGGTTAAAATCTCTGGGTTTCTGGGGACAAAGCTATTAGTTGACCCAGTCATGGACCTTTGTACTCCTGCTGATCTTTATGTGATTTATTTAGCCAATCAAATCAGCTAGTATAGTTCCAAAGGAAATGTTTGAATTTAAAAAAAACTTAACACTTAAGTGGACAAATGGGGGGGGGGGGGGGGGGGGGGGGGGGTCCTAGGCCCGCAAACTCATTTGCACAGGTTTTGCGACTAACAATATACTTTTTCAGACTCACATTTTTTTGTAATTGTGGTAACCATTAATAATAATAAATAATTTGATAGGTTAATGCGCGACAATATCCACGTAACGTGCTCAATGCACTGTCGGCAGCCATGAAAGGCGCTCGGCATATCAGAGAAACCATGAAACCAGAACAGATTTATGCCGAGAAGCTCGATTTTAGAACAGGAGGAAACCGGAGTACCCGGGGTAAACCTGCAGGGAACGGCGTAATGATCGAGAAACCAAATTCACATAAGCCACCGAGAGGAGCCCCTGCTGGGGATCGAACCGAGACCTCCATTGGTGAAAGGCGAGGGAGATCGCCCTTTGGAATATGCATCTTTTCAATGAAAAATATATTGATTGTATTGCCCTGTTAATTAGATAATAGGTTGGGCCATAGGACCCCTGTACACCAACGGGAGTGTCAGTACAAATAGTTAATTAAAGGTGCAACAAGATATTTCAATTACAGGTGTCCCTAGAAAATGTGAAAATTCTGATTTTTGCACGTGTGGGAAGCTCTCTTTCCATAATATCCCCATCGAAGGAATTAAGACTGCATGGGAACCATGAAATCGCTATACTATATGGGACATAATCGATCCAAACATTGCTTATAACACAAACGCGCAAGATCGGAAACCACTCTGAAATATGGGAATAAGCTTCTTTACACTAATTAAAATGTTTACATGATCAACCTGCCCCTAATTTGTCTAACAGGCTATTTTCTAACACAGCATCATCAATACGAGGACCCATTTGGGAAACAAATTTAGTTCATTTTTTAAGTGCCTATTTTCTAACAAATTTTCTTTTACCTTTTAAAATGTCATTCAGACATAACTTGGCATGTACAGCTGTTATCAAATTATACTATCAAATCATAGTTTTAATTTCAGAAATTACATACCCTCTCCCTTTACCTATGGGAATCTACGTATGACTTGTTTGGTTATACCAAAGGAAATTACCTATGCACGAAAATTAATTGTGAGTAAAATCTTGAACTCAAGAGAGAAGAAAGTTTCTCGTATCTTTGTCATCAACCCGAAATAGGTTTTTATCTCTAGACTTCTTTGTGGTAGTTTTATACACTCCATTATTTCCTGCCATTGAAGCAAAAGCCCTTCGAGTTGATTTTGATAGCTGTAATCGAGGTTTAAGGGCAAAAAGCCCCACCTGCAATAGTTGCCATTTAGATATGGCAGGTTGCAGGGGGGCCAGGGAGGGGGCTCAGGGGCTCTAGCCCCCCGCAAATTTGACAAATCGTGCAAAATCACCTACTTTGACACATTAGGGCACAAAGACCGTCTCAGCCTCCCGTCAATTACAATCCTGGCTATGCCCCTAGAACACTTAAAAGAACACAACGACATGGCAGCTATTCAGGTGGGGGCCTTCTTGCACTAAACCCTCTTATATCTGCGTCTGTGATTGTGTTGGTGACAACTGTCATAATCAAAACAGGCCCGTGGCTATGGAGAAATGCACCAACCCACCTTGGGCTTTTGCATAGCTCTGATGTATATGGGTATTAATGTTGGCAAATGAAAAATATAATAAAAAATTAAAATTTTAGGTTTTTTTTGACACTTTTACATTATTTGCAATCTTCCAAGCAGACAACATTGATTCGCACATTTCGGTTTTCTTAGGGCATGTCCTCGGTAAGTAACTGAAACGATATCTTGGAGGCGGTTGTTTTGTTTTGAGTGATGTTCTATTGATGTGTATATAAATACCGTTTAAAATAGCTTTATTTAAGTTTTGCGGTAGTTTGTCACGAGGCTTATAAGGAGGGTATTGTCGTATACCCACTTATCAATGTTCTTACAGTGCATTTTGTGAATTCTCGCACACTTATATTTATATATATGGTCCACTTCAAAGTTTATTTCTGACTTTCAGTTGATTTGCGTATTGTATTTTGGTGCTGTGATCAAATACTTGTATCACAACGTATCCGAGTGTGTTGTAATTTTTTGTCAGTTTAAGGTGAGAAAAATACTGATTTTCATTTAGATTAGGGCTAGCCCCGGGGGGGGGGAAATGGGGTGAAGGGGGGGGAACTCACATATGACATGGATATCTGTGTAAGTCTAGCTTCCAAATGCAGGGGCCTCATGGACAGAGGACTGTGAAAACATAGGGTGGCTTTGTGGTGAAGGGATAGCAACTTGCCATGAAAAGAGGGGTTTTCCTTTCCATGTGACAAATTTGGGTGCCAACAATTTTCCAAAAAATGGAATCTTTATAATATAATATTAAAATTTTTGCAATTTTTCTAACAAATAGGTCGTTCCGCCAAATTAGGGGCTTGGGTGAGAGTTGGTAAATTTTCACAAAATATGATGGGTCTTTGGGGTGAAATTTCAAATATGGTGGTGTCTTTGGGTGACAACGAATGCTTGAAAAAGGGGTCGTAACAGCATTGGCGTAACCATCGGGGTGGCAGGAGGGGCAGACTGCCCCCCGGACACTAAATGGGACGCAGAAGTTAAAAAATGGGGACGAGAAGAAGGGAGAAGAAGGGGAAGAAGAGGAGAAGAGAAGGAAAAGGGGAATAGACTGGACAAGAGAGAAGAAACGGGAAGGAGAAGGAAAGCTAGAAGACATGGAGAGAAGGGAAAAGAGAGATACAAACGGGGACGAGAATGGAAAAGAGAACAAAGGAGAAGGAGAATAAAGGAGAATTTTGAACCGTCTGGACAAAATTGGGTCTCTCGACCCGCGAGCGAAGGGAGTATGAAAAAATGGGGAAACTTCTTGAGTCTTGCCCCCCTGGAGGCTCCGGTCTGGTTACGCTCCTCTTAACATCCTTACATACGCTTCCTTCCACGATGATGCCCCCCCCGCCCTTGGGCCTAGCACACCATGCAATATGAAGACTAAACTGGCTAATGAATCAAATTATTAAATATCCAACCTTTTAGGTATTCAGTGAGGCGGTGAAAATGTGTCAAATGCCCATTCGACATCAATATCGATAGTAATAGCCGCCACCATTTTCGATAGTCCCCTAATAGCTGCCTAATTTATGCAGTAGTCGTATGATACCGGGAATGACAAGCGCCGTGCCCACGTTTGACGACCCGCGATCATGATCACAAATTCATGCAGTAAATTCCTCCACTTTGTTGAGCGAGTGTCTATCATCCATCCCGATTTATTTTTAGGATTTCTGGGGTATTCTGTCAGAAAGGGACATGAGACTGGGGTCAAGAAATGCATCTCTCCGATGAAGGATAACTTTTATTTACTGGCAATTACCAACCCAACAATTTGGGCAGGAGATACAAAAAAAAACGTCAACCAACCAAATTACAGAATACCCTTTACTCTACCCACCTAAACTTGACTCCAAATCTGTGTCATGCCTTATTGAGCCTTGGTCAGTGCTTATACTGACCCAATTTGGTGATGTAGCATTTGATTTGTGGTGGGAAATCAATGAAATAGAGTTTTCAAAGATGCCCTTTTCAATCACCCCACAGAACTCTCGCGCAAAAAAAAAAAAAAAAAAAAACAATTGAGTAAACACAGGAACCTTGGGGGCCTTGGTTCTTAACTTCATCACGTTTGGCTGCAGTTGGTCAAAGCGTTTGGTCAAGGTAGGTAAAAAACAGTCAACCAAATGTCAAACAAACCACAATGGAACACACAAACACACAGACAGAAGGAATCTGCTGTTGCAATACCCCCCTGCTTTAAAGGCCGACTCCAGGGGAGGGCGGCCAAGAAATCCCAATTTCAGACGTTACCATTGGTTTAACACGTAAAAGTGAAATCTTGACGAAAAATTCTGAATTTTTTATATGTTGTCAAGGAATATTTTCTTATTCCAAAACACTTGGAGATTGAAGAATAACTCCACTGGAAGGTTAAGGGTATTTTGATTAGTTTTGTATAAAACGGAACGAGGATGAGGTGTATGTGGGTCATGAGAACAACCATGACCGACCCACATCAAAGCACCCAAATGGTTTGTGGTTTGCGCTTCGTTATTATTGCTTAATTCTTTGACCATTTTGGTGAAGTTGTTGTAATGAATGAGGCTTGGCCGCAACCGCCTGGCCGAATCAGAGATTTCCGAGGAGGGCGCCCTCAATTTTCAAAGAAAGAAATCATGTTTTTTGCCATAAACATAATGATTGTCCATATAATAATCACTGTGTGACATAACTAAGCTCCAATTGAACTCTTTAATATAGAAAATCCACAAATCTTGTTATAAAAATCCGGATTCCGGAAACTTTGTTATACACGGGGGGTTTATCATATGGGGGTTTACTGTACATTAAATGTGTATGCCTGAAAACAAAAAAAATTCTGATTCATCTCTAACTTTGGAATTAAGCAATTTTAGGTGTATCTTTAGTTCTAGATGATATTTTTAATTACAACACAAAAAAATTATATTTCGAAATCTCTGAGTCAGCCTTTAAGCCAGGGGAATAAAATGATGTAGTGCAAAATCTTCCTCTGATATTATTATTCCACATTCAGTTTACCTTGAGAGAATTTTTCACTGATCTTTGTCATTGATCTAAAACAGCAGACTGGAAATCTCTGTTATCAGATGACATCCCATGCAACTACTTACAAATCGCTGATAATATGACTTTCCTAATGGAACAATACGATCAGACTTCCCTTTATGTTTGATATCACTGAGTAAATTAAAGGTTGTCATTTTGATTAGCTGACTTTTGGACCTACACTCTATAAGTCTATATTTTTGTGTACAGATATTTTCACGATTCTTGAGTTTTTGGACAAATCACGAAATTAAATTTTGTGGTATCTACGACAATTATTATGTAATTCTATTGCAAAAGGATATTTTTGTGTTTTTATTTTTGCGATTTGATGTCCTCGTGAAATTAAATCCCTTGCGAAAATTTCTATTTACACAGTATAATGGGATGTATTTTTCTGTCTGACACTGATAAGAAGTACTGAGTGTATTGTATGTCCTTTTGCATAATGGCATTATCATGTGAGGCTACCAATTGCTGATAACTTTGGACATTTTAGAATGTATTTTTTTCCTGACAACTTAAAAGGGCATGTTCCGATCGCCTTTGGGACCCCCCCTGATTTACCCGGAAGTAGTATTGATTTTGATATCAGATGAAAGGCTGCAGTATTTTTCTCATTGTCGTCCTGAAATTTGAACCCTCAAATCCATTTCATTCCCAAGATATAAACAAAAAATGGCCATTTTAATGGTTAACCATCAATATAAGCACACTATTGAATAGGGGTTTGCAATATGCATTGCTTCTACCATCAAAACCGCAAGTTTGTTTCCCACGGTACTTGATTGGGTGTATGTACAAGTGCCAGGCTCTCATATCAAGTAGAAAACACAATAGACATAAATTGGAACAAGCACCTTTAATAATTTAATGTGGTATGTTTCGGGAGGCTATACTCATTTTCATTTTGCAAATAGTGCATGTGTGTGTTAGTGTGTGTGCGTGTGCATGCAAAAAAATCTGAAAACATTTTTTCACAAGGATGCAGTTAGAGATTTTACATGTATTCCGCAACTTTACCAAAGGGTTTCATACCCCACTAATGAGAAAAGTCCAAGCAGATAATGACGGCTGGTCAATTCATTTCTGCTCAAATTAACAATTTCTTACATTGTTATTTAGATTAAACACATTCAAGTCACCTTTGCTAATTGTGGCAGATATTTGGCTCGAGCATGTCCCATGAAAAGTGTAATCTTTTAATGACAGGTGCAGATGTATTGCTGTTAAAAAGTTTCAGTGGATTTAATAGTTTCTGTAATAGCTGTATACTTTCGTATACTAGCTTATACTGATAATTTCTCCCCCAAAGTTCTGCATGTTCAGCTCAGTAATGTTAACTTAATCTAAAATGAAAACAACATGTTACTATTTTAAATCTTTTTTCATTGACATATCAAAGATCTTTTTATTTACTTGTTGTAGTTGTTTTGTTGTCTTGTTTTGACATTTTTTCGTCTTTGTGTTGGAAAAAGAAAATTTGTAATTGTTGATAAAAATCATGGGTCGATTGGCAGAATTTTTAAATTTTGTACTAGTTTGCATAAAAAAGTTTTAAGTCGGTAGGTTTTTTTAGGGTCGGTTGGGTTACGGCAAACAACATTTTTTTATGTCTTAGCAAACTTAAGGACCACTCACTCTCCTAGTGAGTTCAGTAAATGAAGCATATAGTACTAAGTATGGAGGTCTGCTATATAAATTTTCTTTTCTAGTGGCATTTGGAATAGAGGTATAGGGATCTAAAAACACTCATGTTTGCATCATTTGTTACAATCTCATTTTTATCTTAACAAACTTTCAGTCGACTTGGAGCAAAGTCGAAATATGTAAAGACTTGTTTATGCTAAAAGTCACTTTAAAGGTGCAACGAGAGATTTCAAATAACGGTGTCCCTAAAAAATGTTGAAAATTCTGAAATTTTTGCCCTGCTGTCAAGCTTTCCATCAAAATATCCCCATCTGAAGTATTAAGCTTAGAAATATTTCTTTGTACAAAAATGTTGAAGATTCTAATTTCGTATAGGACAATACAATTCCAGCCTGATGTTTTATAATTGAAATATAAGCAAATCAAAATCACCTTTTTTCTCTCTTTTAGTCATTTCTTAGCCAAATACAGGTAAGAGATCTATGTGAGTGGTCTACTCTATTTTGAAAATTACGATTTATGACACAATATCTGGTGCCTCAAAATCTCTCGTTGCACCTTTAATTTTAGAAACGTGGTTGCCTATTGCATGTGAACTACAATAACAACCTATATAAAGCTAAATTATTGAAATGATGAAAATTTAAAAATGAAATTAGACTTCCACACAAGTCGTTTGACTGTGTTGGTCAGGTAGTGAAACATCCTAAAATGCTCGTTCAAACTTATAAAATGAAAAGGCAGTCATATTTTAATTTGTTGGTCCCTGTTAGGGCTAACGTAAGGATTAGGACTCAGGCTTTTAAAAAAATAGGACTATTTTTTTTTACAAAATGATTTTTTTTATTTTAAAAAAATGATTCCATATTGTTGGAATTAAGGAACAAGCACCCCGTGGTTATGAAGGCTAGTTTACGAAGACTGATTACATTTGGAATGGCTCAGATAGACTTAACTTGGTCAGGAAGGAATTGTGCTAATTCCTCCCAGAGGTGAAAGTCCCTTCAAGAATCATGCCCGTCTGATTTAAGTTTGCATCCGTACACAGTACTTCAAATATTTGTGTCTGCCCTACTTATTCCTATATGACGTTATATGTACACTTGTCACATTGCATCAATTGCATATTGGATAGGTAAAGCGGTCCTATCATTATGTTAGAGTTTAACCCACATTAACATGACCAATGTTTGTTTAAAGCATGTAGGTTAAATTATGCCTTAGTTTAAGGTATCGTTGGTTTCAAAACGGGAGCTATGTTTTGCACCTTGCGTGCAACGCGTCAAATTTGTGTTTTTAGCCATGCTTCTGTTATTCTCTCCAATATTTTGAGTTACTGAAATGCGAGAGGTAAAGAAAATAAAATTCACGTGTACAAATTCTTAGCAAATACTTATGTTTTTCAATAGTTTAGAGGTGGGGGTACTAGATTAAGCATGAATTATGAGGTCTACAACTTTTCTGAAAGTGTCTGTGATTGGCTCATTACATGATATAACATGATGTACCCTCAGAGTAACCAATCAGAATATAGCTTATAAATCTGTATGCATCTTTTAAGCTTTTCTTACTATCTGTGATTGGTTGTATGTGGTTGTATGTGTGTTTGTCACTAAAATGTTAAGTTGTTGGGAAATTGACCTCAATTGAAAAGTTGAATCCCTCATGTTTTTATGATGTCAAAGGTTACATGCCAAAGTCAAGGGTCATTTGATGTCAAGTGTAAGATAGTTTAATCTACGCCACTGCTTATATTCCTTTGAATATGACACGCACCAGCCGTGAATTGCTAATTCTAGTTTCTGTTCCAATAATATTAATTCGTTAAATGCAATACGTATTCCCCCACTAGTCAAAATGAACCAACCCGTACGAGCTGTGCACTGTGTAATTACACAATTGGTCCTCATATTCGATAGGCATCGGAGCCAATGATATTGTGTGTTTGCATCTTAAACAACCCCACCCCTGAATAAGATAGGACCAATCACATTACAGCTGTGCCCGCGAGTTTTAATTTGCACCCTGCTCTTATGGAAGGTAGATTTACATAAAGATTAGGAGAAAAGTAGTGAAAAAGAGCCCAGAACAAAAAACCGCTTCATATTTTGCAGCATTACATATCATCTGAATCAGTTTTCAAATGTAATACTAGATTTGTGAAAACTAAACTTCATTAACTGGGCACCACCATTCTGATGTTTCTAATGTGTATTGAAACCTTAAGCTGTATTGTTACAAGCCAAAAATAGATGGCCAGTTCCAAAAGTTCCAGGATGCTCTGAATTGGAGCGAAACTTTACCTCGTTTATCCTTAGGACCTAGAGCGGTCGTCGCCAATCTTGTCTTCATAACCTACTGTAAATTCGTATTACTAGTAAATAATAGTGTGAGGAATATCGAAATTCCCATTCCCTCCCCCTTTCAGCAATGGACTTTGTTAATCACATCGAAATGTTTTACAAACTGGGACTTCATTCCCCGCTTTATACATAATTGAATATGGGACAGGGGAGAGAAGAGGGTGTTTTGAATAAATCCCATGATGCATGCAATGTGCCTATAACTTTATGTACTAAACACTTGTCAGTACTTCGGGATACAAAGTTTTCCAAAGTTTAAGAGCCATCAACACATTTCATAATCACGCTAAAAATCCCCAAGTACACAGCTTTTGGGCTAAGAATGAGTGTAAATCAATAGTCAGGGGGGTGGGTTTAATGGTGGGGGTAAGAATAGGATTTTTTGTGGGATCACATGACCTTGTTGAGGTGAAATTTCCAAAACCCTGGTGCAGTTGTGGGATTGACTAAAACAACCCCCTGTGATGAGAGGAATAGTCATAATCAAACATGGATGGATGGTATTGATTTTACTGTCCTGTTAAAATTGTATTCCTGCAATGACCGGTGGTGTCATTTCTTACTCTGTCTTTGCTTTACTTGTCAGCCTGGCGGCCATGTTACTGCTGAAAAAATTAAGAAGGTACAAAATTTTATTTTGTGGTGTAGGGGGGGGGTCTATGTAGAAATCTGTAATATGAATTTTCTTGTTACAATCAACCATTTTTTTTAAATTTTAAAGCACAAAACATTAATTTCACAAACTTGAACCACTTTAGAACAATCATGAAACGATTCATCAGGTTGTCGAGTACAACATATAGTATATTTTTTTTTTGCCAAAACCATTTTAATTTTTGATGGAACTCACTTGATATTTCGTCACTCAACATCGAAGGACTTCTTCAGAACTGGTCATCTGATCCACTTTGCCGGGTTGTTGATTTCCGGTTTAGACTTCTTACCAGTCCTTAATGGACTGGTAAGGACTGGTAAGAGTCTAAACCGTAAATCAACACCGCGGAAAGTGGATCAGATGACCAGTTCTGAAGAAGTCCCTCCGCTGAATGGACGAAATATCAAGTGAGTCCATCAAAAATACAAATGGTTTTGGCAAACAAAATATACTATATCACTTTAGACATTAACAAGTTCTTCAATAAGAGGTGACTTTTGATTGGCTGATATCCTCAATGTAAAAACATAGGCTGATTTCGTATTTGCTCCTACGAAATTTAAATTTCACATTTTTGACCAAATTTTCAAAATTTTTGAGTCAGACTTTAATTCTTTTTAGATGGGTATATTTGTGATGAAAGCTTCACATCAGGGCAAATCAGTGCTTTCCGATTTTTTTTTTTATTACGTAAATCCATATGTAACTCTCCCATTTGCACCTTTACTGTAAGCCTGTTTGCCGTCCCACTGCTGAATGTCTAGACAAAAATTAAGGAAGGTGCAAAAAATGTTTTTTGTGTAAAGGTCTATGTAGAACGCACTAAAATAGTGAATTTTAAAATTCATACAAGGCAATTTTAATGCAACTAAACTTCACCGTATTTACAGAATTATCAAGTTACTTCTCCTCCATAGGAGTAATTTTGGCCTGTTGGTACTTTTTGTGCTTTACATTTTAAAGAGACACTACCCCGACCCCACCCGATCCTCAGCCTAGACCCCGCCCTTTCGCACCATCAAACTTGAGATTTAGGTACCATTAGAAAGTTTGTGATTTTTTGCTCATTTATCGAGACTTTTTAAACTTTCTAAAAAATTAAAAAAAAAAAAAAAAAAAATATGGTTGTTTTCAGGTAATCAAACCGGACAAAGAGTTGTATAGAACTCTACAATACACAAAATTACTGTTCGGTGCTGCACATTAAAATGGTATGTTGTGGATTCAAATGAATTAGATGAGGGCCCTTCTTAATGACACAGAAAATATATGTTTATTAACCGGGTTGGTGTGCCTTAAAAACATTTTGGCTTAGGTTGTTTTTTTGTTTTAATTTTGTACTTTGTCTATAATGAAGACAATGATTGTGGAACTTACAACCAATCATCCTGACTTTGGAACGATTTTCTCTCATTCAAGAATATCCATGGATGGTTCTACCTATGGAAGGGTCCAACCATAGCCTGCCATACTGCCTGGGTGCAAACAAAATCTTCTTCCTTCTTCCTCCATCGACTCCACAGACACGAGATGCGCCGACTCCTCCCATCACAAATCGTAAAATTCTTACACGTAGCCTCTCCCTGGGCCCATGGGGCCTTCCAACCAAAGTACCTATAACAGTACGTCTGCTTCGGCAACTGGTTATTGTGGTCCATAGCGGCGGGCAATAGTTAACGGCCAGATACAGGCAGGAACGCCACAAAGGCAAGGCAATGGCGAAAGGCTAGCAAAATATTATCCCAGTTTTCAATATTGGTGGGGACTGGGTGATATTAAGTTTCCACTGGTCCCAAGTATTAAATGTGGTTCCTTTGATAAGATTTGCCAGATCTGAAGATGTTTTACATCAGTGAAGGATGCCTAGTCTAGTGTTGCTTGGGCAGGTCTGGTTGTTTGCAACTTCATGAGTAGTGTGCCAATTTCCTGTTGGTCAAATGAATTTGTCAATTAGTGTTAATCACTCTTCATGCTTAAATCTCTCCTGCTGAGCAAAATTAGAGCCTAATTTGTCAGGAAGCCATGATTTGAAATGACACCCATGTTTTTCAAGTTTTGTCAAGGAGTGCTTTCACACCTCACCATACATACCAAGTCATTTTGATACGCACTGAGTGAAAATGAACATGTATTTGAACGGATATGAGCAAAGTGTGTGGTTTTTGGTGTTTGTGTGACCTTTGGTTATGTGTGTGATGAAAGAAGTGGTGCAGGATGGTATAAGCGCAAATAAAGTACACCAAGGCACCTAATCCATCTTTAACCACCTCGATATAAATGTAAGATAACCGTAATTTCATATTCATAATGTAAAACTTTACCTAATACTTTAACTCAATTGTAAAAAAAAATTTTTTTTGGAAGAAGAAAAACTTAGAGTTAGTGAATTTCTTTATGTGTGAACAACAGTACTTTTTTGATGCTGTTCCTGCTAAATTTGGGCAATACACTTGATAGCGGGAAACCTCTCTGAAAAAAAGAGTAGGAACACATCCCACATTTATTTCCTAATCCTATAGGCAAGGTTTATTTTTCGGATAGCCTAATTTAACGAGAGGCATGTCTTCTAGCAACCCACCTCATTTCCTATTGAACCTTAATTCAGACCCAGGAAAAATATGGGTTTTTCTTTCTACAATTGGTCAATATAAATCAATTTGCAAATTCGAAATGATTTGGCGGATGTATGGCCTGACAATCCCCAAATTGACATTTCGTAATTAACAGCATGACAAAAAGCATTTGTTACCAGTAGTTACTCAAGGCCCTGTCCCGACAATTTTGTGATGCGTTGAGGTAGTAAAAAATGGAATTACTTCAAGCGAGAAATCCCCAAATTAACAGAATGGGGGCCTAGTGGTGTTGGAAAAGCTCCTGTTCCTGAGCGTGGCTTTCCGAACTAACAAGAAATGTCAAGTTCCTCTCTTCACAATTTGCAGCTGATCATGTGTTTTCCATGTCCAGCCCTTTTAAGAAGGTTGTTTATATAAACATTGATCAAATTTGTGAAATTGGTATCATTAGGAAGTGCCAGGGGAGGGGACGATCCCATTGTTGGATTATTTAGGCATGTCCCTAACTGTGAAGACCCTCAGGCCTTTCTGCCTCTCCTAACAAACCCACCTTCAGTAAGCTATATCTATACTCAAAGTATGAAGGGGCAGTAAGTTTAAGGCTAATTTTTAGCAACCAATTTAGTGCTATTCATTTGCTAAATACGGCATTAAAAGATGTCTATTCAGTAATGGGGGAGCCCGGTGGAGTCCTTACCTTGCTGTAATGGGGGGGGGGCCATTAGGTTTTAAAGGATGTTGTTCAGACACAACAGAAGTAAACAGAATACTTTAGTGCTTTATTCTCAGCGATTGGTTAAAATTATATATAAGGCATTAAAAAAAATATGTCTAGATATCAGTAATTGATTGGGGGGGGGGTGCGCGGGGCTTCACCTATATTTGGCCATATGTACGCATGCTTTGTTCTAACTTTTTGTGTGGAAAAGGGTATTTTCCCCACTCTGTTTGCGAACATTTGATGTCCGCGAAATTCAGAAATAGGGTGGTTTTCAAGGATTGTCCCTCGAATGAAAAAATAGGGTGGTAGTTCAAAACAACCTACCACATTTTTTAGCCTGACTTTCAGGAAATTTTGTGTTTCTCCTGTTTACTCCAATTTGTAGAGAACTAGCCACAGAGATTCCCTTGTTTATGTTATTTTGCTGCCCGGTCTTTAACCAATAGGCGGTGGCGGAATACTGGACCTCCGATCTATTGGGGACTGATAACGTTGGTGTCTCACGCAGTGCCAATTTAGACATTATCCTGGACCGTACTTTTGCAGTCTTCCTGTGTCATCCAGTCTACCGTGGGAAAACTTACGGATCACAGCTTTCCTCCGCGCCGCCGATTCGCAACTCAAAAAGCAGAAAGGGGATTCACTTCGCAAAATGGGGAAATTATGGCAAAGATGTCAACCGCGGGCTTTGCAAACATGCCCCAACGGGAATTGTACAGAAGGTTCTTTTCTTCCGAAGAGAGACGAACGTTCATGTGTGGCTAGGATGCATACCCGGATTTCACACACTTAAACTGGACCTTAAACCTAAACAAAGGGGAAAGTTTTTTTATTTGTTGGTTTCAACCCAATCGAATCACTAACTATGTATGCATGAGGGACGGACTTCCAAATTCGGCAGTTTTGGGGGCCTCCTTGATTTCACTGATTGGCCTTTCACTGACTGTGGGCTCCATTGACGTTGACGGTATAAAGAATTTTGCTCAGATTTTAAAATTCTTTCAATGAACTAATTCAAATTGTTTGTCAAACATAGGAAATGAGTAAATTTATTTTACCTCTTGATTTTTCAACAACGAAGAAATTGTTTAGTTTCATGGGGAAAATCAGCTCATAGTCATTTTCACCATGAAAAGTTGTTGCATCTAAATGCTGTCCTTGTTTTGCACAAATAGGGTATGTTTTTTTTTTTTTTTTTTTTTTTTTTTTAAAAAAGGGGTATTTTTAAAGCAAAATTGTCCTTGGTGTTCTGCAAAATAGGGGGTAAATTTTCAAAAATTGTCCTTGAAAGCTCGAGAATGAGGGTCTTTTTGAGCTTTTTCAGAACGAGCATGCATTACGCCTTGTATACAGGTGCCCCCACCGGGTGGTGGGGTGGGCGTTATATGTTTAAGGATTATGTTCAGCACAAACTTTAGTGCTAGCATATTGTTAAATATAGGCATTAAAATATGTCTATGCTCAGTAATGGGGTCAGTATGTTTAAGGATATGTTCAGCTAACTTTAGTGCTAGCATTTAAGTGGATTTATGATCTACTCTGGAATACAAGTCATAATTTGTATTTTCTGTCTTTAACAGCAAATTACAACACATTGGCCTATGGGGTACCATGATTTGGACATTCACTCGTAAATTGTAACTGCACCATCATAACTAAAATTTTGAGCTCTTTTTGGAAATTGCCTTTTCTCAGGATATTAAATGAACCAAAACCTATTACTCAAATGAAGCTACGAGGATCACAAAATGCACCTTTAAGGACCGTAGCTTAGGGTTTATGAGTATATGTTACAGTTATAGTTACAGTTATATTATGGTGTTCAGGTTAGTCTGTAATGTTAACAAGTGGAAAAGGTCACTCCCCAACGGAAAATGTACTCCAACTACCATTGATAAATCAGTCAGTGGCAATTTGCAAGATTGTTCTTTCCTTTCACAGTCTTGCATAGTAACTCTATTCACCCTATTTTTGTAATAAGGATCACCACTGGATAGATGTGTTCCACTATTTCAAAAGTGAGTCCCTAATAACCCTATAGCACGTTTACACTAGAGAAAGTCGAATTGAATTCGATAATTATTTTTAATTATGCTAGGATTAGCCTAATTAATTCCGAAGTAGTAGGTGTTTATTACTGAAGCCGATTTCGAATTCGCTTCAGAAAATAATTACATCTATATGCACTCTCATTTATCGGAAGTTGAACTTCCGTTGCAACAAAGATTTCGCTCGATCTTCAACATGGCGGCCAGATGCTAGGGTTGCTCTCGGCGGCCCTGGTTAGCTTGGATCAAAACAAAAACTACGGCAAAAGTAGAGCGAAAACTAAACAACAACGCCGCAAGTCCAAATTCTTTATAATGCCCGCGCTACTTTCATGCTCAGTGTTAGAAGCACACTTGCATTGCCTTGGTGATAAGCCGGAATGCGCCGAGGCCGGGTCCACTTGGTCACTTGTTCGACCGCAGACATGAAATTGATTACTTGTTTCGTTTATACTGCAAAAAATTCGAAGTCCAATGACACTTATCGAATGCCTTTCCCCAAAAGTAAGTGCTAAAAAGCAACTTGCGAATTCGACTTTTTTTGAAGTCGTATCGATTATCACTGTGCGTGTTTACATTCAGTAAAAGTGAAATCGATGACTACTCAATCGACTTCACTTGACTTTTGGCCAGTGTAAACGGGGCTCTATACTATACTGATAAACTCATGATGAATGTATTTAGTGATAATACCTCGTTAAGTTTGATAGAAATCGCTGTAATTACCTTTTGGAATTAACACCTGTGATGAGTATAGGAAGTTGTACTATTACCACTACTTTAACAACAAAGAGCTACCAAAGATATATTTACCAGAAGTTATTTGCTCTCCTGTAAAGAGTTTGTACCTGCTAGACTCAAGTTAGGTTTATATTCAATGTGTCCTCCTTTGTTCCATTTGATACTGCATGCCTTCAACCGTTGGTCTCTTTCAAGGGTATTGGGGAATGTTGTTTCTGATTCTATCTTCCTGTTGGACGTATGCTAGCCTAAAAAGAAATAGGAGTGGTTCTTTCTTAAGGCAGCACAGAGTTTTGAAATATCATTTTGTGTGTTGTGTGTTATATATATAATAGTCAATTAAAATTAAGAGATTGCCACCTCAACTGAGCACTGGGGAATGAATTCAGTCTTCTGCCACCACCATCCTTAACATGCAGTTTATTCCATTCAGGCTGCTGATTCATAGAGAGGTAGAACAATACAAAACTCTTCCCTTAACGGATCATTCCCATTCTGAGATGAAACAGATTGTTCCTTCTGATGCAGTAAAACTTTTACGAGTAGTGTAGCAGTACTATAGGATACTGTATCAAATACAAATTTCGGCTCGGGAATGTTTATTACAAAATTGTGATTTTCTGTGAAGGTTGTCAAGTTGAGCTTAGCTATTTCACAAAGTGATTGGTATGGAAAAAAAGCATTATGCAAGAACCTGATGTGTTAGAAAGTTGAGGGCAGCATGCTTGGAAAATCACAGAGTCAGACTTTAACCCCTTGAGTACTACCTTCTGAATGGTCACAAAGGACTTACATTATTTTTGATTGGTCACAATGGAACTTTAATGATTTTTGATTGGTCACAAGGAACTTACATGATTTTCGATTGGTCACAAAGAACTTAAATGATTTTTGATTGGTCACAATGGAACTTAACATGATTTTTGATTGGTCACAATGGAACTTAACATGATTTTTGATTGGTCACAATGGAACTTAACATGATTTTTGATTGGTCACAATGGAACTTACATGATTTTTGATTGGTCACAATGGAACTTACATGATTTTTGATTGGTCACAATGGAACTTAACATGATTTTTGATTGGTCACAAGGAACTTACATGATTTTCGATTGGTCACAAAGAACTTAAATGATTTTTGATTGGTCACAATGGAACTTAACATGATTTTTGATTGGTCACAATGGAACTTAACATGATTTTTGATTGGTCACAATGGAACTTACATGATTTTTGATTGGTCACAATGGAACTTACATGATTTTTTTAGCCAATCAGCAACATGGTAAGAAGAATGGTGGTAGGGCTGAAGAGGACTAGAGCTTAACTAATTGGAAGATGCATTTCAATTGGTAATTGAAATTACTATATGGCATAAGTGTCCAATCACAAATGCTTTATGAAAGACTTAAGAGCAGCAAGTTGGTTAAAATTTACATTTCTACCCATTCTGAGAATTGATTACCATAATGTAGTTTAAAGGTGCAACAAGAGATTTCAGATGTCAGGTTTTTCTTAAAAATTGAAAGCCCTGGTTTTTGCACTGGATATTCTAGGTAAAAAATATCTCCATCTGAAAAGGATTAAGCTTATAATTCCTAAGTAAGATACAATTTTACTGAGTATCTAATCTATATGAAGTGACTACATATGATTCAATGCATGGTTGCTTTGAAACCTCTTGTTGCAGCTATGGCTCATACATCCTTGTTGGTTTTGTGGTTAAGTTAGGTGACAAGTTATCAAGAGCATGTACCTTAATAGCTCAGTACTCTGGGAAATATTGAGTGGGACAACTAAACATGCGGGGGGGGGGGGGTTTTTTTTTTTTTTTTTTTTTTTTTTTTTTTTTTTTTTTTTTTTTTTTTTTTTTTTTTTTTTTTTTTTTTTTTTTTTTTTTTTTTTTTTTTTTTTTTTTTTTTTTTTTTTTTTTTTTTTTTTTTTTTTTTTTTTTTTTTTTTTTTCTTTTCCATAGATGCAAATTTGGGCCAAATTTAACCCAAACTAGTCATTTTTCCTCAAAATTTTGACATTTTAAGCAAATTTTGACCAAGCAAAAAAGTAGCCGAGGATTGGCTTTTTGCATCCTGGCTGCAAAACGTGCCCAATTTGGAAAAATTAGGCCCCAAAAAGTAGTTGAATCCTAACTTTGCTCTCTGCATTTTGGCAAGAAATTGGGTGTTCTTTGGAAATTCAGCACCCAAAATATTTTGGACAAAAAATAGAAGACAGAATTTAAAAAATAAAATCCAGCCCGACGCGACTGACCACCACAGTTTTTTTGGCCAGGGAGACCAAACCAAATATGTTTTTTTTAGGCCTTCAGTTGTTACTGACACCAGACAGTTATGCAACTTGTATCCTTGATGAGGTCCTGTTTCCCAGTAATTAGCATAATACACCCTTGAAGTTTTGGCGATAGACTTGTGAAGATTGTAAAATAAATGTGATCCAGTATTGTTATCACCAGGTTCATATAGCGTGTTTCTATTGATAAAAATTTATCCGGTTGATAGGCAATAGTGCGAAGTTTCTATTAAGCAGCGTTTTCCGGAAAATGCGACCGACCGTCATGGACTGTGATTTTACCAGCTAAAGGTCATCTGCCAAGGTCAACTGCGTTGTATTGTGGGTCATGACCCCCCGCACTTCCATATCCACATGACTGAACTCTCCCCTCTCCCCATACCGAAATTAACACTGTTTTTAGTTGCCTCTGTTTGTCCAAACAAACGCCGGAGTGGGAGGTGCTTTTTCAGGCATTGTAAAAACGAAAAAGCTCGGAATTTGTAAAACAGTGGCAAATGTATCCCCAATCAGCAGATCAGTGCGATGACAAATGGCGTTGCTAACCTCAACATCGCTGCACAATGCTGGGATGGGGGGGGGCAATTGCTTGTTGATCACGTGGCTTCAATTTCCGGTCTTTCACACCGGTAATGTGCACGTCTATCGGAAACACGCGATGGTGCTAACCGGATAATGTCCTCCTGGCATTATCACTCAAAACAGGAAACGTTCATCGGTTAAAGCACTAAAAAGCAGTAGAACGGGCTGTATTCATATTGAGCCATTTAAAAGGGCCGTGTGAACCTTGAGCTTCCGCGTATCTATTTTGGTTTGTAACTTCGGCAATATTTGATTATTTGTCCGTAAAGTATACATCTAGAAATAAATTGGACGATGAACGCCATGATGGCATCAAATTACTGTAAAACTTTCCGTATTTTGAGAAAAATTTCGAAAAACAACATGATTTTTTGCCCAAAATTTTCAAACAGAGTCTACAAAAACAATTTGAATTTTCATATGTCTTATGTATTTTTTAGAAACAGACAATTTGTCTAGGGGAACGGGTTTTTCATTTGTTGAAAAATACAGCTTCCTTTTCGAAATATAAGGAAAAATGTTCAAAAACAGCTGTTGATTTGTTAACATTTCCTTTCCAAAATTTGAGTATATCTTGGATAATATCTTTAGTGTATAATCGAAAATGAAAATTTCAGAAAACCGTCCTAGAAAGAACTCGAATTGCTATCGTAGGAATTAAACCTTACCTTTTACTCCGGTATTTTTGGAGTTTATTGTCTGAAATTTGCCGAATTTTGCGAAAAATGAACATTGAGAAAATCCGTGTTTTAGTACAAAAGTACTTTTCACTCACGCCATTTCAGCTGTCCTCTTTCTCAATAACTTATCTTTGAACTTCAAAATGAGTATGTTGTGCAAGTGATGAAAATACATCTTTATGCAGTATTGAATCAAACGTCTTGTCTCTCTATCCAGAATCATCAGAATTTGAAATTTCGTCTGGCTCAGTTTAGCGCTTTGGTTTACATTTTCATAGATTGTTTTGTTTTTCGCAAGATGACGTTTGCCGCAAACCTAATTAATTAATATTAAACACGCCACGCTTCATTACGCATAAAAATTCACCGCGCGACTCGATGCTGCGCCTTGCCCTAGACGGCTGATATTTGCATATATTCCGCGTTAAACCATGTGGATTTTGTACGTTAAATGGTCAAACAGTCGCTTTAAATCGGCAAAAAAATACAACTCAGAATTGTCTGCATTGGATAACCTTTGTTGTAAGAAGAAACACAGGTTGATGTTTAAAATGGTGTGCAAAATCATAAATTCGAGTAAAAACAAAAGCACTATGGTTAACACTGCCCTTATCCTTTTCTGGTATAAACCGTAAAAATGGTCCCATAGAAACACACTGTTTGTTTGCATCATGGCTTTCTGTAACTTGGATGGAGCCTATAGATTGGTTTGGAAAGTCTTGTATACTTCTATGAGTTTGGATTAATTGTTGATGGGCTAAACTTAGAGAGTATTTTAAATAAATTAGGACCTGTTGCAAGACCATGCCAGATAACCTCCAAAGCCAGGGGCTGAGTGACTCAAATATGCCCAAAATGGTTGATTTTTCTTTTGCAAAATTCTGGAGGGCATGAGATCTCAAACTTTGGTCCTCAAATGCCAAATTGTGACAGTTTTTGACCCAATTTTACAAATTTCAACAAAAGCTATCATATTTGATATTATGTTACTGCTTTTGTATAAACTGAACTAGATTCAAAATTGGAAAATGTTTTTAAAAATCAGAAATTTTGAGACAACTTTGTGATGATCTATAGCTGCTTTCTAAAAGCAATTGGGACCCATTTAGAAGCCTATCAAGTTGGTGACTTCAGGGTGTCCAACTATCTATAGTATGATGATTTTAAAATATTAAAGGAGATGTTTAAAAACTTCTTCATAACAAAATCATGAGTATTTCCTTTGAACATTGTTTTTGTCTGAAATTCATTGACATGAGTGTTTTGAGAGCTAGGATCAAGTTGGAACCTGGTAGTGTTGATTGGAACCAGACCCTAGGAATTCCTGTCAATTTATCTTTCTGGTGTGGATTTCATACAAAATATGTATTGTCCATGGGGTGGTTTAGAGTGTGTTTACCAAAGAATTTAAAGGCTGACTCAGAGATTTCCTGAGGAGGGCGCCCTCAATTTCCCAAAAAATCATGTTTTTTGCATGTACATAATGCTTGTCCATATACTAATCACTGTGTGAAATAGCTAGGCTCAAATCTAAGTCTTTAATCGAAGTAATATTTCGAAATCTCTGAGTCAGACTTTAACATAGGCTGACTCAGAAATTTCAAAATAAATTTTGTGTGTGTTAGAATAAAAGATAGTCACCTAAAATGAATGGTATGCACCTAAAATGCTCAAAGTTTGAGATAAATCGAATTTGATATTTTGTTATAGTAAGCATATTTATGTGTAGTATACCAGTACCATGGGTGGGATACTGTGTATAATAACAATTCTGGATCCAGAATTTGACTACAAAATCATAATTTTTCTTTATGAAAGACATCAATTTGAGGTTAAGCTTTTACAGATAGTGATTAGTATATGGACAATTATTACATACGTGCAAAAACCATGATTTGTTTGAAAATTGAGGGCGCTCTCCCTAGACTTCAAACTTGTTATGGTGATAGATTGTGATGAAGTCTAGTGCTATTTACATTTCTGATAGGATACGAATATTAATGAGGTCATTTGCATATTTCCAATAAATGAGAGAAATTCACTCTACCATCTCATCCCAAGCTAAATAACTTGCTAGGGTGAGATAGAGCATGATGAGATCTTTCTGTCAGATTATGAGTATTAATGAGCTTATTTACATGTTTAAAAAAAAAATTATATTAATCGACTCTACCAACTCAAGCTGAATAACTTGCTAGGGTGATAGAACATGGAAATAGATCATGAGGTCTGTAAATTTCTGCCAGATTAAGAATATTAAAGTCTGAATCAGAGATTTTTGAAATATAATTTGTTTGTGTATTTATTGAAAATAGTCAATTAGAACTAAAGACAGTCACCTAAAATGCCCCAATTCCAAAGTTTGAGATGTATCAGATTTTTTTTGTATGCAGTAAACATTTTTGTGTAGTATACAGTGCCATAGGATACTGTGTATTTAACTAAATTTCCGGATCCGGAAATTTATAACAAAAATGCGATTTTCTATATGAAGGACTTTGATTTGAGCTTAGCTATTTCACACAGTGTTTAGTATGGACAAGCATTATGTATATGCAAAAAACACAAATTGTTTGAAAATTGAGGGCGCCCTCCTCAGGAAATCTCTGAGTCAGCCTTTAATTAGCTTATTTGCATCCTGGGATTTGCATAAAATGTGATTACTTTTCTGTCAATGTGATTTCACCTACAGATACTTATTTATTCCATTTAAACCTACTTGTTTGCAGGGGGAGAGGGGCAGTTAGATCATGCACAAAGTAATTCCTTGTTCAGAACGTTATAATTAGGGGAGACTTATTATGCATATATCTGAGGTTAAAGGTCATTAGAGGTCACTTTTCAGGTCAAAATGGCAAGTTGCTGGTAGATAAGCAAAATTCAATGTGCTGTTGAGACTGTGGTCATGAACATTTAATGCAGACTCTTTGGCTATGTTAACATAGAGCATGAGCCATCAGATTGGAGTCCTGCACTAGATCGGGGGATTCGTGGTGGATACCGGCTGTGTCGGCATCCACCACTCAAAATATTGGATGCCCATTAATTATGACACCATCTAAGATGGCCAAAATAATCAACTTGCCTTTATCAGGCAATGAAAATATCAAGCGTGTCCTTGGAAACCTTACATAGAGCAGTGAAAAATTCTATTCCTGATCCATAGCTGATACTATTTTGCTGATGTGACTAGAGGAAACATGTGGTAGACATTCTGCCTCCTGTTTGTATGCGACAGGTGGGGTGGGGAAACAGCGAAATGTAGTCAAATGTTGTTTGCCACACTAAAGGTTTTGCACGATATTACTACCAGCTTGCACGAGGTACATAGGCCGAACTAAAGTTGAAAGCTATGTTATCAAAGGGTCTATGTATACACCCTAACTTCCCTCCACAAAGGTACAGGTACATGCTAGGAGGGGGAGTATTTAACTTTGGTTTGGTAGTGGCTTAAAGGGGCAGGGCATTTTTAGAACCGGTCTTATTTATTTATTTTTACATTCTTACATGAATATAGAAGTAAAATAGACACTTCAGCATTTGTTATTGAGCCATATTAATTGGCCATAATGAGGCACTTAAAAAAAACGGGCGGAGAGCTTAATACAATTGGGTGGCTTTATGCGTGACGTCATCCTGTTTACTCCAGGGTACTCGCGAAAAGCTTCAATGAGATTTTGGCCCAAAATATGCTCCAGGACCATATGCGGACCATATGCTATTGGACCATATGCTCCTGGAGCATAATTTCAGACCAAAATCTCAAAAAACCCTTCTTGGTGCCCAAGTGGCAATACTGACTAAACAGGTTGTCATCGCCACGGGATGTTGCCCGATGTGGTTACTTTTTGGAAACGTTGGGTTGGGTGGATATTATGCTGATAATAAAAATTGATGGGGAGATCGTTGTAAACTGTTTCATTAAATAAAGCACGTTTTACGCTACATGTTGCAGCCATACATACGCGTACCGCCATTTAAGGTGGGCATACTGCCAGACAAAAACAATGGCCACTGCTGACAAACTGTCAAACGATAACATCACATGTCACCTCATATAGATTTCTAGAAATTCAAAAGTAGTATCCTGGAATAGCATGTTTGATGAGATACAGGACAAGGCTGAATTTAAGCACTTCTAAAGCAATAGTTTGTCAATTGTTATGACACTTGCCCAGTGGCGGCACCAGACTTCTTTTTCTGGGGGAAAATGGGGTAAAAGTGATTTTTTTTGGGAAAAGTGAATTTTTTGGGGGAACATAAAAAATATGGAGATTTTTAACCAATTTTGGCCCAAAATCACTGATTTTCACCAAATTTGGTGATTTTCTGGTCCCAAATCGCTGAAAAATGTTGCCACAACTCCATAATTTTTCTTCTGTTCAAGCTTTACTCTTCACGCCTTCTTCACAGATTCAAAATTGGCCTAACTTGACCGTACTGAAAATTTAAGTTACATGCAATTGAACGGAGCTTCAGTTAAGTGTTGAAGTCCTTCCCATGCCAAATGGCACATAGGGCATCGCATATCTCCATTTCCATAAACCCTAGGCCACACGTCTACTGAATGTAGTGAAAGCTACAGAAGGGAGTGTAGTCCACTACTAACTCCAGTTGTTCAACTTCCCTACTCCATTCCTGAGCATTTTTATCCCCCTGGCTTGAAAAGCAGGGGGATATTGCGAGAGGGCACATGAGCGTATGTGTGTGTGTATGTGTGTGTGTGTGTGTGTGTGTGCATGCATGCGTGTGTGGTGTGTGTTTTTTCAGGTCTTCGAAAAGTTGAACTCCGATTTAAACCAGACTTGGGGTTAAGGCGCAATAGGGGTTCCATGTGGCTGATGTCAAAGGTCAGGGATTTCATGGACCAAGGTCAAAGGTTATCTGAGGTCATGTTCCATACTACCATCTTGCCAGGGGATGATGCAAGTTTACTTGCTCTATTTTTAAAGTCTTTGGTATGACCCGGCCGGGATTCAAACCCGCGATCTCCTGACTGTGAGGCAGGTGCTGTAACCACAAGGACAACATGTCGGGTTTCAGATGCTTCAAATTTGTATATAGAGCACTGCAATTTTCTTCCTTCTTACCAAGTTCCATTGAAAAAAAGTACATAATGGATATTTTTACTTTTAAGGTATTTTTACAAAAATAATTGAAATATTTTAATGTTTTTGTTGAATGAATGATAGTGCCTTAGAGCAGATGTATATAAAATTTTGTTTCATCAAATCCCTTCAAAATCAAACACCATTGCTTAAGGCCGACTCTTGCTGCATGTGTACAACAGAAATTATGAGAACTCCTTCTTGTAAAATTCTCAATGAAAAAAAGTTCAACAAATGCACAGAGTTGTGGAAAGTGGCTGTCATATAAACATGCTGAACTCTAACAAATTGAGGCCCAATTCCTCTGGGCCCTATTTGCCCTGTCTCTTGTACCCACAAAACAAGTTGAAGAGATACTTACCCTGTTTCAGGTTAAGTGCTACCATCTTGTGTGATTCCCTGAGGTACTAAAAATCCCAAGAAAGTGGGTACTCTGTGTGGTAAGAAAGTTCGTAGTAGTAGAGTGGGGGTCACTCGTGCATGTGATCTGTGTGTTCTCAAGGCGCTTTCTACACACAGGGACAGCTCTCAAGAAGTTGTGTAGTGTGCTCCTATTGACATATCACCTTGAGTTGATGAGAAGTGGAGTTGGAGTTCTGGATTACTTTCTTGTTGATTGAGTATTTGTGGTGAGTTGTATCCATTGTGGAACACTTATGTGGATTGGGTACAAATAAAAATACATGCTATTCATGCACTGGCCATTTTTGTGACAAAAGCAATACTTGAGTGACTATCCAGCCAGTTGCTGAACTCCACTTACGCCTATGCCCAGACTTAAAAAAATTTGACACAAGCGCTCGCGAACGGCAGTTGTGCCCGGGGTTTTGTCGCCCTTCTGATGCACCCCAGCCTCACTTGGAATAAAAATGGTTGAGCATGAATAGAGTAGGTTGCTTAAGGGGGCACCATGATGTAAGATTTGATTCTTGAAAACCCTTTGACATAATGACTAATATGGTCATGTTAGTTTTGCCAATTTGTCTTTACTTTTGAAAGAATCAAAAAAAACCCTTATTTTATTTGGTTCCCCTGTCACTTCTCTTTCAGCTTAAAGTCCCTATCAGGGATGTGCTAAACAGAAATAAAAAAATCATACTCCCTAAAAAATCAGATCTTTGCATGCTGGATCAAGTATGTAGTATCCTAACATACCCTAGAATTGACAAGGCCCAAAGCACGTACATAAGGACCGAATCAAATATTTTATAGTTTAAGTAATAATTTCTTGGCCAGGCATCACGCGCGCTTGCTTGTTGCGGGAACTGCCGTGGTAACGGGCAATCCAGTGGTGCTCCGTTTTTGGTTGAGGAAGCAGGCGTCCTAGTAACTTGGGCACCCAAGAATTCTTAACTCAACTATAGTCTTTACGGTCCATACAACAGACACTTCCTATAACACGTATTGAATGGAGCATATACATACTCTGTTTGAACACTGCTTCACATTTTTTCATTTTCATTTTCTGTCTTTTTTCTGTTGAAAAAAATAAATTATGGATTCACTCGTAACTTTTTTTCAGGTGGCCATGGATCACTGTATAGTGTCCTTTAAACATACTTTATCCTATGGGACTTGTTGTACACACACACATAAATGCTTAATTCCTCAATCTGGAGGCCAAAATTCATCCTACAAATTTCCCAAAAAATGGTTGAAAATTTGAGAACAAAGGTAATTTATGTTTAGATTGGTCCCAAACTCTTCCTCTCCCAGTATAGCTATCAG
The DNA here is from genome assembly GCA_023653785.1 of Ophioderma brevispina. Taxonomy (NCBI): domain Eukaryota; kingdom Metazoa; phylum Echinodermata; class Ophiuroidea; order Amphilepidida; family Ophiodermatidae; genus Ophioderma; species Ophioderma brevispina. Next base: position 84,777 of record JAMKCH010050560.1, read on the forward strand.
GACAATGGCCATCTTTTGTTATTACCAGTGTCTGTTGTGGCAGTGTTAATTGGTCCTTCAAAAATCCACTGTAAGGTCTTCTCTCCATTTAAAAGAAACTGGCACATTGAAAAATAGTTGCACCCTCAAGATGGTTGTAAAGCTTTTATATACATTAGCCCTCACCAGTGAAATGATTAAGACCAAAAGTCATTGCCCATGGTAACAGAACGATTTTATGAGTACATGATCCCGCGACATTTATTCAGCAGATGATGGAATGGTGTTTAACACAAACCCAAGGCATGACCCTGTTTGACCAGTCCCGTGTCCTTTTTGGTTTTATTATCAATGGTACAAGTCTATGGTATACATGTAATAGACCCCATGTTTGGTTGATTAAAGGTTACAGCAAACTTTACAGTTAGCTACAAATTACCATTCATGTATTTAGTCCTCGTATTACTGTGTAAAATACTGTATTCCTTCCAAGGGACTAGACTATCATTTGTGAGCAAATTGAGTAAAGGTCATATTGTGTGCTGAAATGTGCAAGTGCCAGCTTTAAAACTCTCACTGAACTCCTCCTAAACTCCCACCAAAAGCAACTCTACTTGCCTGTCCCCAACACACAGGAAATAGGCATAACAGTTGAGTTTCTGTCTTCACATCACAACGAGAAATTCACCAGGGAATTTAACCATTGAGATGTTTCATCTCAGACCAATCACTGGCCAATTTACACCTCCTACTGTATTGTTCACCCACTGTAATGTTCACACCATAACAAGTCACTAACAGGAGGTCAAAACAAGACACAAGTAGTGTGTTTTGATTAGATAAGTAAAAAAAGATAATAACATCTATGTACACTTGATTGCTATTGAATGATTGAAAAAAACACGTATTCTCCTTGCTTGATTTGGAGATATTTGTAGTAAACTGTTTTTTCCTGACTTGGAAAGTGACAAGCAAGACATGTGTTGAAAGGCACAACGGTGAAATCCAATGTTTATTGATGCAGGTTTACCTAGCTTTTGTTGACATATCTTGGACGATCTGTAAATGTAAAATATTTTGCACTGCATATAATTTCACAGTTTTCGTTATAGTTGAGCAGCTAGTGTGAATTTAAGAACATGTGAAAATATTTGCGTATGGTCCTATTAAGGACAGTGTCAACCCTGAGATTCTGCGTATCTATTTTGGTTTGTAACTTCGCAAACATTTGATTATTGTAAGTAAAAGTATACATTTCTAGAAAGAAAATTGGATGATGAAACCGATGGTGGCATCAGATTAATGTAAAACTTTCCGTATTTTGAGAAAAATACTAAAAAAACATGATTTTGCCCCAAATTTTTCAGACAGCATAACAGAAACAATTTGAATTTTCATGATTTCTTATGTTAATTTTTAGAAACAAGACAAATTTGTCTAGGGACGGTTTTTTCATTTTCTTAAAATAGAGCTTTTCGAAATATAAGGGAAAATGTCAAAAAAGTGTGATTTTTACCTTTCTTTTCCAAATTTTGAGTATATATTGGAGAATATCTTTAGTTAGAAATCGAAAAATGAAAAATTGAGAAAACCGTCCCTAGAGAAGACCGACTACTATCGTAGGAAAGTTAAACCTTACCTTTTACTTCGGTATTTTTTGGAGTTATCTTGTCTGAAAATTTGCCAAATTTTGCGAAAATTGAACATTGTGAAAATCCATGTTTTAGTAAAAAAGGACTTTTCACGCCATTTCAAGCTGTCACTTTCTCAAATGACTTTATCTTTGAACTTCAAAATTGACTATGTTGTGTAAGTGATGGAAATACATCTTTATGCACTATTGAATCAAACATCCTTTGTCCCTAACTCCAGAAATCAGAAGAAATTGAAATTTCATCTGGTCTAAATTAGCGCTTTGTTTACATTTTCAAATATTATTTTTCGTTTTTCCAAGATGCGTTCGCGCAAAAGTACATTAAACACGCGCACGCTTCATTACGCAGTAAAAATTCACCGCGCGACGCGATGCTGTGCCTTGCGACTGACGGCGTAAAGTGTGCTTAAATTCCCGCCGTTAAGACCATGCGGTTTTTGTGACTTTAAATGGCCAAATAGTTGTTTTAAATCGGCAAAAAATACAGCTCAGGATTGTCTGCAGTGGATAACCTTTGTTGGTAACGATAGAACACAGGTTGATGTTTAAAATGATGCAAAAACCCAAAATTCGTGTGAAAACAAAAGCACTAGGGTTGACACTACCTTAAGGGAAACACAAGTTAACAGAAAATGTTCAACATGCGAAAAGGTCATTGAGCATGCCGAGCAGGAAAAATGAATTGCATGAAAATAAAAATTTTTGGTGGTGAGACACTACCTTCCAAGGGCAGAATTTTAGGGATAGTTTAAGTGTATTCAGTTGCTATTAAAAAGATGTTAGATTCATATTAAGATTAGATGATATAGGGTGTGAAAGGCCTCACTGTCTTCACTGTCGCCCTCTGGCTCTTTTTAAAAATTCACTGACCCCATTATAACCCTATTAAGGTCTTGATTACCCTTTTTGTGGACCGCCAGCATAGCTGGGGACCACTTAGCAATCTGTTGTGCATGTGTATGTGGGTATGTGTGTGTGTGTGTGGTGTGTGTGTGTGTGTGTGTGTGTGTGTATGTGTCACTAAAATGTTAAGGCTGTGTTTATGTGTCACTAAAATGTTAAGTTTTTGTATGGAGCGGCCCACAGCTTATATTCTTTGAATATAGCGAGCACGAAAGCCGAGAACGACAAAATTCTAGTTCAATTTTAAATTCAATTTTGTCGTAAGGTTCACTCCAAGGACAAAGAATCTGAAGGAAATTCAGTTTCAAAATGGTAATATTTGACAAATCCATATCACAAAACAACAGCAAAACAAAGGGCACTCAGCAAATCAGAGAAATGACCGGGCAAACAATAGATTGATGGGAAGATTGATGTGGTGGTGGGGGTAACTTATGTATAAAAGGTATCATGTGCTGCTCTATTGGATAATTTATTCATGAGAAATCCTTAGACATGGGTCCCATTTGGCAATAGGGGGGTCGGGTTAGCGCAGTGGTCTTCCCTCACTTCGCACCACTGTGGTCCCAGGTTCGACCCTCGGTCATGTGTGTTTGGTTTTCAGTCCATACTCGGCCTTGCAGGTTTTCACCGGAAACTCCAGTTTCCTCCTGCTTCTAAAACTGGGCTTTCTTCCCTAACGTGCATATGATAATAAAGTGAATTGGAAATGACACGATAGTGTTGATGTGTCGTTAAATACTAATACCCCCCAATGCCCCCATTTGGCAATAACAAATCTTTAGACATGGGTCCGTTTTCCTGAGGAGTTGGAAAAATGGGTATATGAGCAAAATCCTTCACCTTTTTCTACCGAAATGCACACCCCTGACTAAAGCAAATCTGAGTACCCCTGGATTTTAGAAGCAGGAGGAAACCAGAGTACCCAAAGAATGGCTCAGGAAAACAAATGCATGTAAAAGACACCAAGTAGGAGCCCTCAACTGGGAATCGAACCTGTGATTGCAGTGGTTCAAGATGAGTGGAGATTTGCTACAGTTTACAAAATGGGACATGGTGTGGGTAAAAATGTGTTTGATTTGGAAGTTATTTTCAATATCCAAGTGAATGTTAGGGAGGGTTGCCAAGTCTACATCAGCAGATATCACCTTCCTTCATATACAAGAATCATGTTAACCCTGCTTAATTTAGGGTAGAAATTAGGGTCAAAGGTCACGTGATTTCACAACAATTTTCACAAAATTAGGAAATTGCATTTTCATGTCCCTATTTGGAATTGGCATGGAAGTTGCATTCCAATGAGTACAAATATGACTAGTCTTAGGTTAGTAGTTTTTTAGTATTCTCCAAAAATTTTGATAGAACTTTGGCCTTTTACTAATGGGAGTGTGTCGTTTGGTTGGTGGTGTATAAAGCAACGCCTTGCTATAAAAGTGCAAATAACTTTAAACTAGACATATAACTTGCTGTTGATTGGGGTCAATTACTATAAGGTATTACTGCTGGTTATTCGATCCAAGTGTTGTATAACCAATGAATTTACCACCCCTCATGAAAAAGAAACACTCATTGTTAGTCAATTGAACCCTAGCAGATGGGAGATCCATATATAGTTGGAGAGTCTGGCATGAATAGGCCTACTCAGTGATTTGCTAAATCAGAAAGCAAAAAAAATCATCAAAAATTAGATTTTTTGCAATGTATGTAAACAGTACAGGTATCCTAACATACCCTGCCAATGATAAAGACCCCCAAGAGCAACCTAATAAGGACAGAATCGGAAATTTAAGTCATAACTGTCCGTCCGGAAACTTTACTACAAACACGAAATGAATGGAGAATCGTATCTGGAACAACTGCCATTTCTCCTTTTCTGGTCAATCTCAGCTGGAAAAGGTAACTTATGAGAATTTTACAGACTTATCCTTCACTTTGAAGCTATTCCTGCAAATTCAAATATTTTTAAAAATATTTGAACTTTAAAAGTAATAACAGGGCGACTCAGAGATTTTCTGAGAAGGGCGCCCCGCAATTTTCAGACAATCACATTTGGTGCCACAATCCAAAACTACCTGTGTGTGACGGGACGGAATTTGACCTTCTTAATACGTAATAATTCTTTACTAGTACTTTATGGACAAAAAGTATTTTCATATAATTGATGGACCAAAATTGCTACAATAGGTACTGCAAAAAAAGGGATATGTACGTTGTGTATTGCCATGGTAACACAATACAGGTTAATGCCGGACGGCATGAAGATCCGTCCCGTCACGCTACCTGTTTTGTGTTACCATAGCAACATCTTGAAGACAAACTAATTTTTTGTGAGCATGTTTACTTTGTTGGCTACTTGTTGTATCAGTTGAACATGAGTCCTGCAAAAACAAGAAGGCAAAACTACAACAGTGCTTGAAAGTCTAAAAATTCCGTCCTGTCATGGGGTGACCAGTTGTGGATTTGGCTGCCATTTTACATTTACATAATGCGTGTCCATATACTAATCACTGTGTGGAAATAGCTAAGCTCAAATCGAAGTTCTTTGTATAGAAAATTCACAACTTTGTTATAAAAATACTCCATATGGACAGTTTGTGATACCACAGTATGGCACGTTATGCTATACATAAATGATTATTATGGGAAAATGAAAAACTGTTTCATTTCAACCGTTGGAATTGAGCATTGTAGGGACTAGCTTTAGTTCTAGTGACTATTTTGAATTAATACATTAAAAACAAAATTATATTTCAAAATCTCTGAGTCAGCTTTAAAGGTGCATTCACAATACTCTTGGTTGTTATGTTCAAAGATTAAACCTCAGGTTAATTCTGATGGTGTGTTGTTGTGTCGCTGCATAAGGCAGGAAGACACATAGGGGATTGCATTGTCCACTGTTGTTGTAGCTTGTAGTCTGTTGTTGTCCGTTGTGATGTATTGTTGTTGCGAAAAAAGGGTTAAATTTTGCCTTAAAATCCTCATACTGTGATGATTTAACCAAACTGGATTCACAGGTGCAAACATGGCATCCCCCATTTTTTGATGAAGGTCAAAGGTCAATGACTAAGGTCAAAGGTCACGTGAGGTCAATGGTTAAAATAGGCTGAAAATGTAAAATTGACCTCTTTGAAAAGTTGAAGGTCAATTGGAACCAACTTGAATCATAGGTGAACATGGGGTCCCTCAATTGTTGATTGAGGTCAAAGGTCACATACCAAGGTCAGTCATGTGAGGTCAAGTTATAACATGGGCTGCAAATGTAAAATTGACCGCATTTGAAAAGTTGAAGTTCAATTGGAACCAAATTGAAATCATAGGTTGCAAATGGGGTCCCTCAATTGTTGATGAGGTCAAGTACATACCAAGGTCAAAGGTCATGTGAGGTCAAGGTTTAAGATAGGCTGAACATGTAAAATATGTTCAATTTGAACCAAACTGGTGTATGGAGTTTACATGCAAAGCCGTCATTTGTTATGAGGGGCCAAGGTCACATATCAGGGCAAATGTCAGTTAGGCCTATCATTCACCTACCGCCGACGGCAGGCGACACAAGCGGTCCGAGGACTGAGTATTTTTGAGTTGGGACAGTGGCATAATCAGCTTTTTTGCAGGGGGGCAAAAGGGGGGGGCTGGGACATAGATTTTCTGGGGGGAAAGCATAGTAAAGCTTGTTAGTCAGTATAGGCCTAGTTGTTTTCACTGTAATTGTGCATGTGGAGATAATCACTAATTAAGGGGGCAAGATTCCCCACAAGGGGGAAGCTTCCCCTGCCCCCACTGTTACACCACTGTGGTGAAGAACGACACATATAACACACAGCCACGTGAGCAATAATTTGGATTGCGGGGGGGGGGGGGGGGGAGAGAATTCCGATAGGCCGAAAATAGGCGGATTTTGCGTGTTTTTGCCATGAAGCCGGGGGCCGGCGCCTGTATGCCACTGATAGGCCTTTTTATTTGTAATTTCTAAAATAATAACTTCTAAGCAGGCAGAAAAAACTCTGGTGTCTAGATCATCTATTAGGTACACATTGGTTCAGAAGCATGACATAAAAAACTCAAACTTTTTTGGGTTTTAAAGCAATAAGACCCCATCAGTAACAGCTGCAGGGTCACATGTTATAGAATATACCATCAAAAGACAAACATACCAAAAAGGTTGAAAGGGGTAGCTTAAATACATACAGCGGAGAAAAAATGCTTTTATCAATAAGACCTTCATAATTCACGGATCCACCATGATTGCGATGAATGTACCGTTTCTTGTCACAAGCGTAATTTAGCATTTTACAGATCCCACTTGCATCAGCGATCAGCGATGTCTTACAATTCAATTGTACTAAAGACTATAATGCGGAGTCGGTGTACATTTTGATATTGAAATGAATAAATATTAGAAATTAAAACAATGTCTTGAGTACATCTTGTAATACATAATACATGTACTACATATTGAGTAATTTGATGTGAGCTGGGTGTAAAATTTAGAGAAAATAACAGTTTCAAACTAAATAAAGCCTCTCAACACACTGTAAAGTGCTACCTGATGTTCTTGTACATTTTCAGGGGCGGTAGGACATGCCAACTAACAGCAACAGCGAATTCACAAACTGCATCAAACTTCGGGTTGCTAGTCTGTTTCAAAGACTAACGGTAGGAGGGCGCTCTTAAGGCTTATCGAAAACGGTTACAAACAGGTTGACTAAAGGATACGTGGCCTGGTCACGAATTTAATCTAAATGACCGTTATTGGAAATACACTATTTTGCAGCGGGGTTAAATCCCACTAACCTCGACGGGATTTGAAATCAATATTTTTCCCTAAATTATCATGTATTACTAAGATCTTTTGAAAAAAAATGATATGAAGAAAAAGAATGGTTTATAATTTTGCTCACTGAGACGGAGACTGTCATAGTAAATGCACTTTGCATTCCCCAAATTAGTTGGAAATCACCAATGCCAAATTCGAGCAGATCGTGTCCTACCCCCTGTACATTTTGAACCATGTGTAGGTGGGTTTTGAATAATATATGACTTCACATCGAGAGAATTTCAATAGCACGCACAAAGCCAGGCGCTTAGGGAACAGGTGGTTGCCATACCAATGCATAATGCTAGTTGCCAAGGGATTGTATTATTGGGGCCGCCCGCATAGCTGGCAGGACCACTTAGCAAGCCGGTGTGCGTGTGTATGTATGTGGTATGTTGTGTATGTGTGTTTGTGTGCGGATGGGTGTCCAAAAATTGTTAAGTTTTTTTTAAAATTGACTCAATTGAAAAGTTTAAGTCAATTGGAACCAAACTTCTGTCATGGTGCACAATGGGCTTCCTCATATGTTGTGATGAGGTCCCAAAGGTCATGTTGCAAAGGTCAAAAGGTCATGTGCGGTCAAGTTGAAAAATGGCTAAAAATGTAAAATTGATCTAAATTGAAAACTTGAACTTCAATTGGCAACCAAACTTTGTTCTAGGTGCACCATGCGACCACTCATCTGTTGATGAGATCAAAGGGGGGGCATCACGTGCCAGGGTCAAAGGTCATGGGGGTTGCACAGCTTATATTCTTGCAATATCGCGAGCGCGAAAGCGAGAACCGCGAAATTATAGTTTGAAGTTGTGTGTCAACTGTATAAACCTAAAAGCTTGAAACCTAAAATTTGTTTCAATTCATACCTATCCTGTATAGGTCCATACCGCTTATGTTTCTTTCAAAGGACACTTGACAATCCCACAAAAGATGTATTCTTCAATATGTTTGAAACTGATATGCAAACAAACTAACTCTACAATTAGAGATAAAGTCTATAAGGTGTAGGCCCTGATGTTAGAGCAGCAAAAATATAGAAAAGTTTCTAGGCGACAGATTTCGGTCATCTATTCTTTTACAACAAACACAAAATGCACTTTGGAGCAAAGTGACCTATCAAAATTCATCTGAAGAGTAAATTAGAATATTCTTTTAAAAAATCATTAGTGTGATACAACTTGATTTCAGATTGGTACAATGTGTGTGCCTTCAGGGCCGTATGCAGAGTATTCTAGGGAATGAGACTTTACAAAGTATACATTTCTTGAAAAGGAACCTAATCACCATCTCACTTATATTTCACCAAAAAGTGGACTTTCTAGTCAAATTCCCCAAAATTTGGACTTTTATCAATAAAACATCACAAGTATTACATGCACTGTTTGGTTGGCACCTTTCCAATTAATGTACTTTTTAGTGCAGTAGGATCAAGGTTCATACATTGTATGCTTATACATGGAGACAACAAAAGGGTATTTAGGTGGGGTAAAGGGAAGGTAAAAGGTCATTCAGGGGTCACTTAGGGGTCATTATATCCTCCAGTATACACTTTGCGTTGACACTTCAACTTAGTAGCTTTTAGGGCAGTGACAGATAAGGGTCATACTTGATATGCTTATACCATTGAGACAAGGGATTTATATAGATGAGGTCAAAGGCTATCATTTCAGGTATCACTTAAAAGGTTCATTATATTGCTATGGTATACACCTTTTGGTTGGCATTATTGCAATTACTGTAGCCTTTTAGGGAGGATCAAAGTTCTACATTGGTATGCTATACATTGAGACAAGTGATTATGTAGGTAGCAGATGGGAATGCCAAGGTCATTCGGGGTCATTTAGGGTCATTTTGACCACATAATCAGGATTATGACCTGCTTGGACTGCTTTGTCCCTATTTTTTTTATCAAATAAAGTAATTTTTAAAATGCTGTGAATAAAAATGTGAGTGCTAGGGAGATACCAAATTTGAACTTGAAGAGATTTCACATTGGTGTACATGCAAAAAAAAAGAGAGTACTTTGCCACATAGACCCCACTTAGAATTTTAATGCGTTGCAGACAGTGCTGCTTCAGCTAGGGGATTGTTTTTTATGTATTGTA